>JAXCGZ010019100.1:0-55000 GCA_037179515.1 Halocaridina rubra
GTTGCCTCTGGGCAGTCTTGGCGCAAAAAGAGCGCGTCTCCTCGTCGTGCTTCGTGACGTCATCTGTAGGAGACATTCCTAGAGCAGTAATTGGCTCTGATTTCATTTTAAGGATTATTTTAGTGGTGGTCCCTGGCAGGCAATTATAGCAGAGATGCAAGGGAGAGACAGTAGTTTTAGGTGCAACAAGTGGAAGCAAATAAAATAAAACGAGAATACTAATGGAAAGTTAGGTTACTGGTTCTGTGTTTCTTTATAATTTTCTTGGCCCGTTGCAGGCAGAAAAATAGGAGCAGCCTTTATATTGGGGCTATACTTCTACACGTACAAGAAGAGTAAATAAACACTATAGAATTAGCTATAAGCTAAAATACAAATTGCAAATAATCATAATCTGCGAAAGTCAAGAAGTGGGAATTAATTTTTTTAGTTAGAAAATAACAGTTATGTTACTAATTTTATTTAATAAGGTATCTAACAGCCTCTGTTGACATTGAGCGAAACACTCTGTCACAGACAGAAAGAAGGGGTAAAGCCATAGGCAGGGAGTTTAGCCAACAGAGCCTTGTGCCAGACTCTGTCAAAAGCCTGAGAGATATCAAGGGCAATGACATAGGATTCCCCATAGTTCCTCAGAGAAGATGACCATACATGAGTAAGATAGGGCAGGAGATCACCAGTGGATCTTGACTTGTGGAAGCCGTACTTGTGATCGGAGATGAGTGAATTAGATTCAAGGCGTTTCAAGAAGTGAGCATTGAGCAAAGTTTCGAAAACTTTAGCTATAGAGGTGGTTAGGGCAATAGGTCGATAGTTTGAAGGTATAGAACAGTCACCCTTCTTAGGAACAGGTTGAACTACAGCATGCTTCCAAGATGAAGGATAGACACTAGTTGACAGTATGAGGCAAAAAAGACAGCAAAGCACGGGAGCCAGTTCATCTGCAAACTAAGGGGTCACCATATACCATCTCGGTTGGGGATACGTTAAGACCGTCTTAGGGAGTAGTTCAGAGTCCAAGGAGTACCCAAGGTAGTTGATGTGTCCAAGAATTGCTTGTGCAGCGGGTGATGAGGGCTGTCTTTAGTGTTCTGTGCATTTTTTTAACCATGCCGTTGGCCTCTGGATTGTAGGGCGTTGTGTGATGGCTTGTGGAGCCAAGGAGCTGACTGAGAGAGTTCCAAAGTTGAGATGTAAATGTGGAACCCCTATCTGATGTAATATGTTTGGGGATGCCAAATCTTGAGATCCAGGCAGATAGGAAGGCAGAAGCACAGGAGGAGGCAGTGGCCTCTTTCATGGGCACTGCCTTGGGCCATCGAGTTGAGCGGTCCACTATTGTGAATATTTATTTGTTGTTTTCTGATGGAGGCAGAGGTTCCACAATGTCAGCGTGGACATGGGAAAAAGGTCTTTGTGGCGTAGGAAAAGTATCAATTCCAGATTCAGTATGTCGGTGGATTTTAGAAGTTTGACATGACAAGCAGGAGTGGGACCAAGATTTAGCTTCTTTTGTTATGCCGTGCCATATGAATTTTTTCTTGAGGAGTATAGCAGTTGATCGGCCGGAGGGATGAGAAAGTCCATGAATAAGTTGGAATACGTGTCGTCGAAGAGGCTGAGGAATCCAGGAGCAAGGTCGTCCTGAACACATGTCACACAAGATGGTGGTCCCTTGTTCGTCTATTGGTAAATCTTTCCATTGAAGAGATGTGAGGGATGTACGACAAGAGTGCGTTTCAGGATCTTGTATCTGTAGTTCTGCGAGGTGTCTGTAGTAGAGGCCAAGGCATATGGATGAAATAGTGTTTCTTGAAAGTTCATCAGCGACAGGATTTTTTCCCGAGACATGTTGCAAAGTACAGTTAAACTCAGATATAGTAGAGAGGTGTCTTTGTTGTCTTGCGGAACATGGATCTGTTCGCTCGGTAAAAGCGTGGACAAGTGGAAGGTGGTCCGTTTGGATGGTAAACAAGACACCTTCGAGAAAATGCTTGAAGTGGCGAACAGCAGAATAAATCGCAAGAAGCTCCCTGTCGAAGGTGGAGTAATGGGTTTCAGCAGGAGTAAGCTTTCTACTGAAGAAGGCGAGTGTTGACAAACTCTGTGATTAATCTGTTTGAGGACAGCTGCCACTGCAGTATCGCTGGCATCAGTAGACAAGATGAGAGGTAGACCAGGTGTTGGAAAGTTAAGATGGGCTGCAGCAGAAAGATCTTTTTTGGCAGCATTAAAGGCATCTTGTTGGGCAGGGCCCCAGGATAGTGATTTTGGTTTTCCAGCCAGTGCTGTATCATTATTGAAGCAATGTTTGGTAAAAAACGATGGTAATAGTTGACCATTCCTACAAATTCTTGCAAGGCCTTGATAGTAGTAGCCTTAGGGAATGTCTGGACGGCAGTTACTTTTTCTTGGAGGGGAAGGACACGCTTGGAGCAGATACAGTGTCCCAGGAACTCTACTTCTTTGACTCCAAATACACACTTGTTGTACCTGACGATGAGACCAGCAGAGCGTATACGTTCTAGAACTTGGTGGAGGTGTTTGGTGTGGGTGTCATGATTAGGAGAGAAAACTAGGATGTGATCTACATAAGCAACACAGAAGGGTAGGTCACCCAAAATCCCATCCATCATGCGTTGGAAAGTAGCTCCGGCGTTTCTGAGGCCGAAGCAAGAGTAGTTGAACGTATATGTTTCAAAGGGAGTGGTTATGGCTGTCTTGGAAATGTCTTCAGGATTCATAGGGACTTGATAGTAACCTTTGAGCAAGTCCAGTTTGGAAAATATCTTGGCCCCGTATAGGTATGTCGTGACATCAGCAATGTTAGGGAGAAGGTAATGATCAGGTTCTGTCATCATATTCAATCGCCTGTAGTCGCCGCAGGGTTGTAGTGTGCCGTCCTTTTTTATTACTATGTACAATGGGGATGCCCATGGGCTGGATGCCCTTTGACATAGACCCATTTCTTCCATTTCCTTTGAGACCTTTTTTATTGTGGTGAGTTTTTCTGGAGACAGCTGACAAAACTTTGAGAATACTGGAGGACCTGAAGCTCGTATGAAATGGAAAATACCATGACTTGCAGGTGTGTGGGAAGATAGGCGATGTTCTGGTTTGAAGACTTCAGGATATGTAGACTGCAAGAAGGAGTAATCATCTTGGGCATTAGATATGTGAAGAGCGAGGTCAGCAGGTGCAGTAACAATGGCAATTGAGGATAAGGTGTTGGTGTCCATGAGGCGGCGATTGGCGACATTGATGAGGAGATGGAAATGTGCAAGAAAATCAGCTCCAATGAGAGGTAGAGAAACATCTGCAATAATAAATTTCCACGTGAAAGTTCTGTTGGCTAAGGATAGCTGGAGGACTTTGTATCCATAAGTAGTGATGCGAGACCCATTGGCAGCTACCAATTTGTTGTCAGTACCTGAACTACAACCACTGTGGACCATGGACTCTGGGATGAGAGACCTGCAGGCACCTGTGTCAACCAAGAATTTGATACCTGTAATGGAATCAATTAGGAAGAAAACATTAATTGAGACAGAGGCCGCCACAGGCAGCGACGACCTTAAAGCAAGTTTTTTTGCTCATATACATGGTTTTTTGCAGTTTTTGGCGGCGTGACCAAAGCAGACGTGATAGTAACAGGGTTTGGACGTGACATCCAGTCTTTTGTGAGAATATGAGGTAATCTCTTTAGCTCAAGGTCGTGTGAGGGCATTCTTGTAGAATGATGATCGAGATGAAGATGTGGCAGCAGCGACGGCTTTGTCTGGAGGGCTGGAGTACATGTGATTGATATTGGTAATGTTAGGAGGTGTGCTGGCATATATTGGTGGACGACTAGCTGCATTTTGTGCATCAAGAAGACTGTCTGCACGGGCTGCCAGAGCTGCATCATCGAAAGTTGAAAAATCTGTGATTGCAGCATGGACAGATTCAGGAAGATGCTGTAACCAAAGGGCGAGGAGTACATCTATTGTCTGACTGGTACCCGAACTGTCGGGAGGAAGACGGGCAATAGCTCTCATCTCAGCAAGTGCGTCAGAAGGGCGCTGATCACCTAGTGCCTGTTTTGAAAGGTCAAATATCATTTTAACTCTTTTCTATGGAGATGGAGAGAATTTCTTCAAGAGGAAGGTTGTCAAGTCCTGGTATGCGATGGCATTGTCACCCTGGAATTCCTACCAGTCTGATATCTGGCAAAAGAGTGTGTCAGAAATGGATAATAAAACATGATCAGCTTGTGTTCCGGAATATGTGATCCTCTTTAAACGAAATTGTATTTCTGCACGTCGGAACCAGATGTGGGTGTCGATGGTGGAGAACATCGGGAGTTTGAAGTTAGCAATAAGGTCTGTTGCCACTGTGGAAGGTTTGATGTCTGTCACGGCGTGGGTGAGAGATAGAAACACTCTGGGGTCACCAATGTAACGACTGTTGTTACTTCACTACTCCAAACGGAAAGCAAGAGTTATGTTACTTAATATATAAAAGAGGACGTTCACCAATACAAGCAGAATAGCGAACTGATTTAATGATCATATTCAGGGTTATTTATATGTACAGTTATTTCAGTGGGAGGAGTTACAAATAACCCAAGAGTAATTATTGACCCATTAAATACAACTTTAAAATAAAATAATAATTACTAAATGATTACCTATTTACAATAATTACACATTATGATAAAAAATATTATTTACAATTTGTACGTTTGTACAATATATAGAGAAAGCTTTCCTCTTAGATGTAATAGATCTCCTCACCAGAAATTAATTCCTTGGAAATTATCTGCAGCCTTGAATTGCAAGCTTTTGAATAACACAAGCATTCATTATCAGACAATTAAAGAAGAAGAAGAAACGCTTCCTCCATAATGGTCAGAATATCCTCTTTCTAGAGTTATTCCTCAACAGTCAGTGTTTATGTCTCATATATATACATATATATATATATAATATATATATATATATATATATATATATATATATATATATATATATATATATATAATATATATATATATATATATATATATATATATATATATATATATATATATATATATATATATATATATAATATATATATATATATATATATATATATACAGAGAGAAAGAGAGAGAGAATTTGTGGTATGTATTTCAGCAAAAAGAGTTATTAGTCCTTTCCATCAGGACCTGTATACCCATACACACACGCAAGCACATATGCACGCATATGTACATACACACACACACACACACACATACAGGTGTGAGCACACATATACGTATAGAAAGAATATACATTTGAATACACATATATACCCATACGCAAATAAATAAATAATATGGCGGACCCATCTCCATCCAAGGGCGACACAACAAAGAAAAAGAACTGGCTGAAAGAACAGTCTGAGCATCGGGAACCCAGAAACATTGCAAGACTAGGCCCCAAGATGATGACAGATCCGCCACTCCACACATGCACACACAGATATGCATGTGCGCTCACGCATGCATGTGCATGTATATGTACACATGTGTGCATACCTGCACATACGCATATATCTCCTCCACGCGCACTTGCACTCCCATCTGCATGCGTGTGCATGCATACACGCGCACACATACACACGTGTATTTATATACACACACATTTATACAAGCAGGTTAAATCGATGTTTACGTCACGAAATCCCTTTTCCAGTAAGGGCTAGGACGGTTGCCTTTTTGTGAAGGACTTGTTTTGGCAGATGTAATTATTATCCTGAGTGTATGCACCTACTAACCTCAGTCCGTGATTGGGCGCGAATTCTCAATTTGCCGCCTCAGAGTCGTGGACGCTACCATTTTTCCACGGAGACTACTCATTTATACAAACAGGTGAGAGTAAATTTATAAAAAAAAAAGGGAGAACAAAAATACTTGTGCATGTAAACAATTGCATATACATACACATATACACCCACACATATATGCATACGCACATAAATACACCATCTCATGGAATAAAAATTTAAAAGAAAAAGAAGAGGAAAGACTGAAAGTCCTTCCCGCTCTTTTCCCTTCAAGTTATGTACACGAGAGAGGATTACGAAAGCCTAATCCGTTATTATCATTATTATTATTATTATTATTATTATTATTATTATTATTATTATTATTATTATAGCTCTTGTATATAGATAGAGTTACGAATCAAAGGTAATAATTCTTGATACACACACACACACAGACACACACACACACACATAAACTTGGCTATAGAAAGTGAGTTCAAGGAATTTCTTGTTGCTCGCATAAATACTGGGTCAGAGAGCATTATAATAACTGTTGTATACAACCCACCAAGGAACCAAAATAGGCTTGAAGTTTATGAGGAAAGTCATATAGGTACTATTGAAGTCATAAACTCAGTTGTTAACATGGCACGGGAAAAAAAATGTAGGATTTTGATTATGGGAGACTTTAATCATAAAGAGATAGATTGGATAAATCTTGACCCACACAGTGGTGAGGACTCATTCGGGGCAAGATTCCTAGATTGCGTACAAGGGAATTTCCTACACCAACATGAAATGGAACCAACAAGGGCCAGGGGTGGGGATGAGCCATCACTACTTGATCTAGTGTTCACAGATAATGTGTTGGATATTGAAAAAATTGAGTATGAACCACCAATTGGAAAGAGTGACCACTGTGTGTTGTTGATGGAGTATATCATTGAAGATATTCTTCCTGAGAGTAGAGGCACTGAGGACATGAGGAGGAACTATCCGAAAGGAGATTACATAAAAATGAATGAGCTTTTTGCAGTTCTTGACTGGAGAACCTTATTTTACAACAAATCTGTACAAGAAATGTATGACATCTTTTGTGAGAAATATGGGAAGATAGTAGATTGCTGCATACCTATCACCAAAGTAGGTGTAATTCATGCCAGAGAGAAATGGTTCGATAATGGGTGTAAAAGAGCTAAGGAGTGGAGAGACAAATGCTGGAAAAGGTATAGGAGGAGAAAAAACATAAATGCCTGGCAAACGTACAAAAGAGCAAGAAATGACTACCTAAGTAAAAGGAGAGAGGCAGAGAGAGATTATGAGAGGGACATCACCAGGAAGGCTAAAGAAAATCCCAAGCTTTTCCACAGCTTTATCAGAGGAAAACTGAAGGTAAAAGAACAGGTTTTAAGGCTAAAGAGAGCGGATGGAAGCATCACTGAGACGGATGAAGAGATCTGCAAAGAATTGAACAAGGAGTTTCAGTCAGTATTTACAGTAGAAAATACCCCACCCCCTCAGATTGCAGTGATAGAAGCTCAAGGGCCGGTATTAGAGAACATTAACCTTACAGCCACAGAGGTATGCAAAGCACTGATGGATTTAGATGTTCATAAAGCTACAGGTCCTGATGACATATCCCCTCATGTGCTTAAAAAATGCGCAAACACAATATCAGTGGCACTAAGTATCATATTTAAGGAGTCACTGGAGTCGGGGGAGATTCCAAGATGCTGGAACCAAGCAAATGTGATACCTATCTTCAAAAAGGGAAGGAGGGATACGGCTCTGAACTATAGACCAGTTTCCTTGACCAGCATAGTTTGCAAAGTTATGGAGAAACTACTAAGGAAACATATCTCTTCACTTGGAATCCTTCAACTTTTTGTCAGTGAGGCAACATGGCTTCAGAGAAGGTAGATCATCAGTAACAAACCTATTAGAATTTTATGATGAGGTAAGCCAAATCTTACAGGGAAGAGAGGGCTGGGCAGATTGCATATTCCTAGACTTCCAGAAAGCGTTTGACACTGTTCCACATGGGAGACTTATTAGGAAGCTGCAATCAATGGCTAGAATAGGTGGAAATGTTTTGGAATGGATAAAAACTTACTTAGAAGGAAGGGAACAGAGGGTTAGAGTAAGACACTCAGTGTCTGAATGGAGAAGAGTTAGTAGTGGAGTTCCACAGGGTTTAGTTTTAGGGCCACTTTTGCTCCTTGTATATGTAAATGACCTACCAGAGTCTGTAAATTCATTCATGAATATGTTTGCAGATGATGCAAAGATTGTGAAGAAAGTAAAAAACGAGAACAATGGTAGAGAACTTCAGGAGGATCTAAATAATCTGCATGAGTGGTCAGAAAAGTGGCTAATGAAATTCAGTACTTCAAAATGTAAGGTAATTAGAATGGGTACAAGTGCAAGAAGGCCCAAGCTTGACTACTCGGTGGCTGGAGTACAACTTCAAGAGACAGAAAATGAGAGAGATCTAGGAGTAAACATACTGGCAGATTTGTCTCCAGAAATACATATAAATGGCGTAGTAAGGGCAGCATATGCATTCTTATCAAATGTAAGGGTAGCCTTCAGGCACATGGACAAGGAAATGTTCAGAAATATTTATGTAACCTATGTGAGCTCAAATCTCGAATATGCAGCCCCCTTTTGGAATCCGCACTTGAAAAAGCACATAGCTAAGCTTGAAAAAGTTCAAAGACATGCCACGAAACTGGTGCCAGAAATACGCAATCTCAGTTATGATGAGAGGCTGAGGGAATTAGACTTACCATCACTGGAAGCTAGAAGAGTGAGGGGGGGATATGGTGACAGTCTTTAAATTCTTCATGGTTATGATAGAGTGGATAGGGATCGATATTTCGATATGGCTGGCTCTAGAACTAGAGGTCATAGTTTGAAGCTTCGTAAGAAAACTTCTTTGCAGGATGTAAGGAAATACTTTTTCAGTGTAAGAGTAGTTGATAATTGGAATTGGCTAAGCGAGGAGGTAGTTAATGCTATCTTAATCCATAGTTTTAAGGACAGGTATGATAAGTATGACTAAGTATAAAATGGAACCGATGAGGAGACGGGAAGATACGAGCTCTGGGCTCTTTCCCGTAAACACAATTAGGTAATCACAATTAGGTAATCACACACACACACACACACATATATATATATATATATATATATATATATATATATATATATATATATATATATATATATATATATATATATATATATATATATATATATATATATAAACCCCTGAGGAAGGGCGGCGAGAATATTTCCTCCGTATTCCCCTGCGTTTCGTAAGAGAATGAGGCATAGCGAGGGAGGGGACTGAAATCCCCTTCTCTGTACTTTCTCTTCCCAAAAAGTCAAAGCATTTCTGTCTTGACTCAGTCACTCCCGTTATAAGGGGAAAAATGGCTAATGTATATAGATAGACATGAGAGAGAGAGAGAGAGAGAGAGAGAGAGAGAGAGAGAGAGAGAGAGAGAGAGAGAGAGAGAGAGAGAGAGAGAGAGAGAGAGAGAGAGAGAGAGAGAGAGGATATTCTCTCCACCCCTCCGTCCCTCTTTTTTGAGACAGAGATATAAAAAGTCATTTAAATATGTTTAGATAGGGTAAAAGAATTACATTACATTTGTTGTTTCTCAAAAGTGCACACAAGGTTCCAAGTATCTCAGACTTAGAGGTCTGAAATCCTTAAGCTCTGTGCACTCTGTAATGTACTACAGTGTTGTCTCCTTCACACTCACATAAATGGCATTTTGGGCATTCTGGGTGCTCTCTGCCAATTTCTCGCAATTCACCATATATTTCTATAACCAATTCCTTAACGAGCTGCAAATCTATCACAGTCACATGTAAGCATATTAGCCATGTTGTATTTGTCTCGGCCTTCTGATGTTTTCGTGATGTTGGATCAGACAGCTGTTTACATGTTGTGAGAGCGTAAAAAGATTTTGCTCTTCCATATTCTCGTTATACACTATTGTTTTGAACTGAGACAGTGTGGTTATAAATTCAGACACTGGACTTTCAGATGCCATTTTTGCAAGCCTGTCAGCCTTTTCATTACCTGTTATCCCAACATGGGAGAGTACCCATAAAAACTTAGCTTGTAGTTTAAATTTTGCGTCGTTAATAAGAGCCTCCTGAATTGCTGTCATGTGAGTTATGTAAGAGCTTTTCAGTGATCTCAATAACAGAAGCGCACTCTGTCACAGTATGCGACAGCATTTTTCCTAGCACTGAGAACATGTTCAATAGCAGGTGTAAGTCCAACATTTCACATTCGGTGAGTGATGACCACATTGGCACAGCCACTCACCATATTGTCATCTATTAGCTGTCCTTCAAAATTTTCACAAGCTATAATGCTGCACCCAGACCCTCCTGTACTGCTCATGTGAGACCCATCAGTTTAAATGCAGAGTTTCATTGCTATTTGGAAAATTACTTTCAATAAAGACTTCAGTTTCTTCTAACCATTGAAGTTTTTTTTTAATTATTATTAATTGGGGTGGCTTTTTTGACCATATGATAATATTGGAAAGAGAATTTCTGGCCCAATCCTCTAGCAAGGATTTATTAATCGTGCTGGACCTCTCTCAGTATATAGTCTTTCATTATTTTTTTTGTCTCCTTGGTTATAAGCTTAAATATTTTAGGTGAATTAGTCTATTATACTGTATGTTACCTATTATTAATGATTTAATGATTGTTGGCGCTGACTGTGGCCATTGCAAATGACCAGCATGACACGGAAGTGGCTGAACTGATTTCGCTAATTTAATACCAAATATCACTGCTGACTGTTTGATATGTTCTGTCAAAGGTGGGAGGTTTAGTTCACGTTGCTTATTGATAGGTCTGGTGCTCATAGGGCAGCCAAGAATAATCCTCATAGCTTTGTTTTGAATATTTTCTAAGGGGCTTGATTTGAGAACCTCCTAATACAGACGTTTATATAAATGCTCTATGTTTATTCAGTCTCACCATTGCTTCAGCAAAATAATGACTTTTCGTGCTTTCAAGAGCAGCTCTGCCCACTTTCCTCAGTTCTAGTGTTCTAGAATTCTGGTTTTAATATCTCTCTCTCTCTCTCTCTCTCTCCCTCTCCTCCTCTCTCTCTCTCTCTCTCCTCTCTCTCTCTCTCTCTCTCTCTCTCTCTCTCTCTCTCTCTCTCTCTCTCTCTCTCTCTCTCTCTCTCTCTCTCTCTCTCTCTCTCTCTCTCTCTCTTCTCACCTCCTCGTTATCTACTGGTGCTGAAATCTTTTTCATGCTTTACTGTTTGTCTCTTCAATGTACTCTCTGTACATGTTCATCTGTACATGCTATTCTCATGAAGCTGAGCCTTGCGACCCTTCCTTTTTTACTTCCTTCTTTATTAAATTTTTTTCTTACTCCCACCAATTTTGACCCAAAAATTTTGCTGCCTACTCTAGAAACTCTTCTTTCTTACACTTTTCTCGCTTTCAGCTCTATATATTTTAATCTTCTGCCATGATGAGTTTTCCTTAACAATTATAATAATAACTCACTAGTTTTGTGTGATTTACACAAGCTCACTTTTTAGCGCTCTCAACTATAAATATTTTGTGCTTTCATCTTTGGGTCCTTCTGTATATGCGACGTGTTTACTTTCAGATTCATTATCCTACATTTTCATTTTCCTTTTTCTTTACCACATTTGTAGATTCTAAAATCCCCCAAAATTAAGCACTTCCATGGTCCTTAGTGAGACGGAAATATTTAATATGATTATTCAACCGTATAACCATTGCTTGTGATGACATGTAATGGATTTTTCTATTCGTCTTAGATTTTGATAGATTAGGAACATTACTTCGCATAACGGTTTCCCTTGATAAGGTAAATATGGTTGCCTTGAAACATATATATATATATATATATATATATATATATATATATATATATATATAATATATATATATATATATATATATATATATATATATATATATATATATATATATATATATATATATATATATATATATATATATATATATATATATATATATCCCTTTATGTCTGTCGTACGATTTCACGTCCTTGTTACTCTCACGTGTTGTTTATATCTTATTTTTGCTGCATAGTGTTGGAAAGCTGCCAAGGCACTGTCACTTATTCATTGACTTTTCTCTTTCCCTAATCTTATACATTTATTTTGTTCTCTCCTCTTTCCTTCTACTCCCTCCTGCTATTTCTTTCTTTTGCCTTCTCCAGCAAGAATGATATCTGGAGCCAAGTAATATATAATATCTGTATCGTCGTCTTTTTCTTAGTACACAGAGAATTGCGCGGTATTGCTTGCGTAGAAGAAGAAAACTTAGGAAAAATAGAAAAACTGGAGTAACGAAAGTTTGTAAAAAATCCTAATATTTTTCGTTTGTGTGCATCATTATTGCTGTTATTTGCACATGAATATACTTTAATATCTTTTTATTTATACAGTATACGAGTATTTCATACTCAGGTACGTGGTGTATCCAGTTTTTTTTTAGGCTTTCCGTCAGTATTTTATATGTAGAGAAGTGGTGAATTTATGTTGCTAAAACATTTGCAATCTTTATAATCTCATTGGCGAGCATTTTTAACCTTAATCGAAGCTCAAAATCAAGAGGAAATTCCTCTACCATATAATCTAATACTTGTATTGATAGCTCAAAGGGTTATGGAGGAGCTTGAGATAATATACCCTAAGATGACGACGTGTCTCCATGCATTATCTCAACCTCTCCTGTTGAGGAAAAAGGGTAGGATTAATGTACATAATGCCGTGGTGAAGAGACACTATACAAACGATTCACCTTACCAAGTTGATCTTCAAATCACTCAGTTTTCAGCGACCTGATGGAAAACATTAACACGTATTAGCAATATACGCTTGAAGACAAATAAATCTGAACACATGTTTCGCACAGTAATGATCTCAGCTTCGTGGTGAAGAAGTGTATTTTGTCGTGGTCTCTTAGTATAGGTTTTCTCATTCTAAAAACTTTTGATTGAGAATGAAGCAATAGCATTTTAAGACATTTTATAGATAACTTTCTAGATACCTGTTTTCTTGGAAAATTTAATTTTGTGTAGTTATTTCTATTGATTTGACATAAATATTGCAAGGGACGAAAATTATTTCCTTTTCAAAGCTAAAGCTCTTAGGGGTACTGTTCCTCTATAGCCGCCAATCTTCTGATGGTGTACTTACTTAAAGTACTGAGTATCAAAGGCACACACCAGTATCCTTTCCTATTCGTCTTTAGTTATGGGTGTTATGGTTGCAAGCCTGGGTGTCCTTGACACGTGATGGTTTTTCTGTCTAGTGCAGCTTTTGAGGTCGGTTCATTTATGAATTATACGATATTCTAGAGAGAACGAATCTGGGGAAGTTACTACATCCTATTGTTTAATGTTGTCTAGTTTCATTAACGCTTATGTTTATTTAATTTGTATTTACTATATTATTGGGTTCTTAATAATTTTGTTTTATTTTATCCGTGCTTTGCTTATAAAGCCCCGATTACACACACAGCAGACGCGTTATGGTTATGTAATTATGTATTATGAGGGATTTCTTTCTTTCTTTAAGAGCTTTGCAGTCAGTCCCGTTGATAAATGGAGTATACCTCTTATAGCTCTTTATTGATATAGTATAAAGCTCTAAAATTCCATAAACCCTTATTTAGTCTCTATTTTTTTCAGTTTTTATCTCCCTTTTTCATAATAAGTTTGAACCCAAGACTGGAACAGGCTTTTAACTCCACTCCATCTTTGGGAGAATATCTCATAAATGTCAGAAAGTTTTTTTTTATGATTTTGACCTTGACCATATATCTCGGGAAATTTTGTGTGTGTGTGTGTGTGTGTGTGTGTGTGTGTGTGTGTGTGTGTGTGTGTGTGTGTGTGTGTGTGTGTGTGTGTGTGTGTGTGTGTGTGTGTTCTGTTTAATTTTCTTTACTACTATTGAAAGGGTGACGACGACTAGGCTTCGTAGCTAATGATGGCATTAGCAGCTTTATATTCTTGCAATATATAATTTTCGTATTGGTTTTAAGACTGTAAAACCAATGCCATTCAATATTTAATTGCAGGGAAATTGGTGAAAGAATACAGTGGTATTATTTATTTAAGACTGTAAAACCAATGCCATTCAATATTTAATTGCAGGGAAATTGGTGAAAGAATACAGTGGAATTATTTATGAAAGCATCTGAAATACAGTCATTTGTAAATTCGCAAGTATTGCTTCTATACCTTCAGGTACGTCAAGTTGGGAACAGATAGGATCAGCGGTGGAATGAAATATAAATATAATCTTATGTAAACGTTACAAAGAGGTTGATGGGAGAAGCTGACTTTCATCTAAAAAAATATCCTTATCCAGCCGTTGTTACAATTGCAGATGATGTAATTAATGAAATCGAGTTAATTTTTGAGGATTAAGTAATGATACAGAAAACTAAGTCGAAGAGGCTCAGAAGTGTTCCAGTGTCTCTGAAATCATACTTAATAAACAGGGGTAGAGTGGAAGGTGGTTTAGCTCTGGTGGAAGAGAAATACAGCTGGTCAAAAAAGGGACCTCAGTTTGGAAGCTTTTTCGTTGAATAACTTTTTTTTTTTTTTCATGTATATTGGGCAGCAACTGCTAATACTGTTTAGCTCTTACAATTGCCCACTAAAAAGGGACAGCCTTGTTAACTGTGAAGAAACCATTAAGGTACTATAGAGGATGTATGCAAGTCAACCTTTTCTTTACATTAGAAGAGATTTAGACTGTTGATATTGGTGACTCTTAACATAGAAAGACAAGTAGACATAAATACAACATGTGCTTTGCTGTTCAGAATCCATGAAGAACCAAATCCCCTGACCGCAATGTCAGGAAGTCTCTATTCCCTCATGTATTAGAACCTGTTATCTCGAGGTAATGATATGTCTTCCATACTACATTTGCATCGGCACTCACTGTGTCCTGTGAGTGCGTGGACATTATGGTGAAGAATGCAATGCAGGCTGGGAGTGAAAGCAACTTACTTGCGGTGAAATTTCTTCAAGATAATTTACACTTGATTAAATAAAGGAGGTAGTTACAGTATCAATTTGATATCCTAATTCTGGTTTCAAGAATTACATCTTCAGAGTGTATATAATTTACATTTTCTAACTTCCTGTGAGACCTTAGCCCACGGAGGCAAAGTTGTCAACAGTGAAAAGGCGATTCGACATCTTAACCATTCTATATTAAAGCCCATGAGCTTTTTTTTGGGGGGGGTCCAATTCCTACCGATATCGTAAACACAAAAGGATTGAATGATCCTTGTTCGATCTTGACTATTATCTTTGCAGCACTATCAATAAAAGAATTGTTGTTACAGTTATCACTATCATCCTTATATGTAATTTTCGTTTTATGTGTCACTATTAGTCCCCAAATTGGGGGTGGATGCAGACAGAGTGTAACTGTGGGATCGAGGCTGTATGCTCCTCCGAGCATCCCATGGTGGGCTCAATCGCGGGTCTGTCAACTCCTGAGTCAGACACTGACCGCTTGGTCCCCGTGGTCCCCGCTATCATCCTCATTATTATTATTATTATTATTATTATTATTTTTATTATTATTATTATTATTTATTATTATTATTATTATTATTATTATTATTATTATTATTATTATTATTATTATTATTATTATTATTATCATTATTATTATTATTATTATTATTATAATATTTCATTTGCATTTCCACAAATGATAGCCTCCCATCTTTTACAGTATAGCTATATTCAGTTAAAGATTTATTTAGGGCGAGAAAGAGATGGGCAACTATGATTAATGCCACTTCCCATCTAATCAGATTGACGAGATCTTATATGCTGTATATATATATATATATATATATATATATATATATATATATATATATATATATATATATGTGTGTGTGTGTGTGTGTGTGTGTGTGTGTGTGTGTGTGTGTGTGTGTGTGTGTGTGTGTGGTGTGTGTGTGTGATTACCTAATTGTGCTTACGGGAAAGAGCCCAAAGCTCGTAACTTCCCGTCTCCTAATTGGTTGGATTTGTATTTAGTGATACTTATCATACTTATCATTAAAACTATGGATTGAGTTAGCATTAACTACCTCCTCGCTTAGCGAATTTCACTTATCAACTACTCTTACACTTAAAAAAGAGTACTTCCTTACATCCTGCAAAGAAGTTTTCTTACGAAACTTCAAACTATAACCTCTAGTTCTAGTGCCAGCCATATCAAAATATCGATCCCTATCCACTCTGTCATAACCATGAAGGAATTTAAAGATATCACCATATCCCCTTTCAGTCTTCTAGCTTCGAGTGATGGTAAGTCTAATTCCCTCAGCCTCTCATCATAACTGAGATTTCGTTTCTGGCACCAGTTTCATGGCATGTCTTTGAACTTTTTCCAGCTTAACTACGTGCTTTTTCAAGTGCGGATTCTAGAAGGGGGCTGTATATTCAAGCTTTGGCCTCACATAGGTTACATAAATATTTCTGAACGTTTCCTTGTCCATGTGCCTGAAGGTTACCCTTACATTTGCTAAGAATGCATATGCTGCCCTTACTATGCCATTTATATGCATATCTGGAGACAAATCGGCCAGTATGCTTACTCCGAGATCTCTCTCATTCTCTATCTCTAGAAGTTGTACTCCTGCCACCGAGTAGTCAAGCTTGGGCCTTGTTGCACTTTTACTCATTCTCATTGCCTTACATTTTGAAGTATTGAATTTCATTAGCCACTTTTCTGACCACTCATGCAGACTAGTTAGATCTTCTTGAAGTTCTTTACAATTGTTCTCGTTTCTTATTTTCTTCACAATCTTTGCATCATCTGCAAGCATATTCATGAATTAATTTGCAGACTCTAGTAGGTCATAAGTGGCCCTAAAACTGAACCCTACGGAACTCCACTACTAACTTTTCTCTATTCAGACACTGAGTGTCTTACTCTAACCCTCTGTTTCCTTCCTTCTAAGTATGTTTTTATCAATTTCAAGACATTTCCACCTATTCTTGCTATTGCTTGCAGCTTCTTAATAAGTCTACCGTCTGGGACAGTGTCAAATGCCTTCTTGAAGTCTAGGAATATGCAATCTTCCCAGCAATCTCTTTCCTGTAAGATTCAGCTTTTTTATTTTTTTTTATGAGTGCTACACCGGGACGGGCAAAATCTGCACTCATCAATAAAGGCCCGTGCACGAGAAAACACCAAGACGAAGGAAAAGAAAAAGGTTAAGGACAAGGCAGAGATGAGGTAATGTCACACAAAGGAAAACGACAGACAAAAGAAACAATGAAAGTACAGAGGACCCAGAGCTATGGAGGACTAGGCCCTGAGATGACGATAGATCTGCTTTTTGAAGGATGAAATGTCATAAAAATTAGGAAAGACAGAAGGAGGAAGAGAGTTCCAGAGTCTGGAGGTAGATGGGAAGAAGCAGTCGCTGCACCGACCAATCCGCGAGCTACAAATCTCCACACAGTACCTGTGAGATGAGGCCGCTTGGCAAGTGTTACGTGGCCTCGGCAGTGGGGGAGGGATGCAACTCGCCAACTCATCAGAGTAGCGATGGAAGTAGTAGCAATAGAAAAATGAAAGGGAAGATACCTTACAGCGAAGAGAGAGAGAATCCAGATTAGAAGTAAGAGAAGGATCATTACTGAGTCTGACTGTTTTAGATTCAATCCTATCAAGGAGATAAGTATAAGAAGAAGCACCCCAAATGTGTGAGCAGTATTCTAAGCAGGGATGGATAAGACCTTTATAAATTTTAAGTAACTGCAAAGAGGAAAAGTAATGACGAAAACAAAACAAAACCCCCAAGTTTTTGGATGAAGATTTAGAAATTTGTATTATGTGATTCTTCCAAGACAAGTTAGAGGCTATATGGATTCCTAATATCTTGATAGAATTAAGAGGGTAAAATTTGTTAGTTTCAAAGACAATGGGGTTATCAGGAGGAGAAGAAGATAAAGAGATAGCCAGAAACTGTGTCTTGGAGGCATTGAATTTAACTAAAGTTTGAGTGCCCCACTCAGATATTCTCTGCAAATCAAAGTTAAGAGTACAAGAAAGAGTGATAAGAGACTGATTATGAGTAGCAGATGAAGGTTATGAAGAAAAGGCAGAGGAAAAGTGAAGGGTAGAATCATCAGCAAAGGCATGAAGAAGAGAGGAAGATGGGGATTGTAGAAGATCATTGATGAAGACAAGGAACAGAGTAGGTGAAAAAACAGAGCCCTGTGGAACAGCACTGGTAACAGAGAAAGGGCTAGATGTCACACCATCAACTACTACATATATAAACCGGTCAGTAAGAAAACTGGAAATCAGAGAACAGAAAGAAGGGGTAAAGCCGTAGTCAGGGAGTTTGGCCAACAGAGCCTCGTGCCAGACTCTATCAAAAGCCTTAGAGATATCAAGGGGGACGACAAAGGATTCCCCATAGTTCCTTAGAGAAGATGACCATGCATGAGTAAGATAGGACAGGAGATCACCAGTGGATCTTGCCTTGCGGAAGCTGTAATGGTGATCGGAGATAAGTGAGTTAGATTCAAGGCGTTTCATGAAGTGAGCATTGAGCAAAGCTTTGAAAACTTTAGCAATAGAGGAGGTTAGGGCGATAGGTCGGTAGTTTGAAGGAATAGAGCAGTCACCCTTCTTAAGAACAGTTTGAACTAGAGCATGCTTCCTAGATGAAGGATAGATACTGGTTGACAGAATGAGGCAAAAATTATGGCAAAGCACGGGAGCCAGTTCATCTGCAAACTTCTTAAGGAACCTTGCAGAAATACCATTGGAACCAGATGACTTGTTCGTCTTTAATGAGCAAAGAACTTTATGAATTTTGCGTGAATAAAGGATAAGGGAGGGCATAGGGTTAGAGAGGTTTAAAGATTGAGGAACAGGTGTGCTGGAATCGTTTACAGAAGAGTTGGCATAAAAATGAGAGCCAAAGAGAGTGGCTTTGTCAGTGGGAGAGCAAGCTATAGAACCATCAGAACGAATGAGAGGAAGGACGCTTGAGATACAGAAGTTTTTGGAGAGGTTCTTGGCTAAGGACCAGAAGCATTTGTAAGTGGGAGAGGAGCTAAGGTCATCAACTTTCCATCTTATAAAGGAAGCCTTAGGCCTTCGAATCTGAACAGTGCAGCGAATCCTAGCTACAATAAAATTAGAGCGAGTTAAATCGGAAGGAGAGGGTTGATAAGATTGGTTGCCCGATTCCTGACCTGGATAGCCATGGAGCAGGGACGGCTAAGCCAAAGTTTAGGGGGAGAGAAAGTTTATGTAGAAGAGGGGATGTATGCCTCCATTCCCGCGGTCATGATCTCGGCAACTTTTAGAGCTCCCTAATCAGGGTTGCGGGACCGAAAGCACAGATATATGTTTCCTTAGTAGTTTCTCCATAACTTTGCAAACTATGCTGGTCAAGGAAACAGGTCTATAGTTTAGGACCGTATCCCTCCTTCCCTTTTTGAAGATTGGTATCACGTTTGCTTGTTTCCAGCATCTTGGAATCTCCCCTAACTCCAGCGACTTTTTAAATGTGATACTTAGTGTCGCTGATATTGAATATGTCCAATTTTTAATTACATGAAGGGATTTTTCATCAGGACCTGTAGCTTTATGGACATCTAACTCCATTAGCGCTTTGCATACCTCTGTGGCTGAAAGAATGATGTTCTGTAATTATGGCCCATGAGTTTCTATCTCTGCAATCTGAGGAGGTGGGGTTATTTCCTACTGTAAACACTGACTGAAACTCATTGTTCAATTCTTTGCAGATCTCTTCATCCGTCTCAGTGATGCTTCCATCTGCTCTCTTATGCATTAAAACCTATTATTTTACCTTCAGTTTTCCTCTGATAAAGCTGTGGAAAAGTTTGGGATTTTCTATAGCCATCCTGGTGATGTCCCTTTCTTAGTCTCTCTCTTCCTCTCTTCCTTTACTTAGGTAATCATTTCTTGCTCTTTTATAGGTCTGCCAGGCATTTATTTTTTCTCCTCCTATACCTTTTCCAGCTTTTGTCTCTCCACTCCTTAGCTCTTATACACTCATTATCAAACCATTTCTCTCTGGCATGAATTACACCTACTTAGGTGACAGGTATGCTATGCAGCAGTCTACTGTCTTCCCAATTTCTCACAAAAGATGTCTTATATTTCTTGCAAAGATTTGTTTTAAAATAAAGTCCTTCAGTCAATAACTGCAAAAAGCTCATTCATTTTGATGTAATCTCCTTTTGGATAGTTACTCTTCGTGTCCTCAGTACCTCTACTCTCAGGCAGAATATCTTCAATGATATACTCCATTAACAACACACAGTGGTTACTCTTTCCAATTGGGGGTTCATACTCAATTTTTTCAATATCCAACACGTTATCTGTAAATACTAGATCAAGTAGCGATGGATCATCCCCACCCCTAGCCCTTGTTGGTTCCAGTACATGTTGGTGTAGGAAATTTCCTTGTACGCAATCTAGGAATCTTGCCCCTAATGAGTTCTCACCACTTGATGGGTCAAGATTAATCCAATCTATCTCTTTTTTGTTAATATCTCCCATAACCAAAATTCTACATTATTTCTCCCGTGCAATTAACAACTGAGTTTATGACTTCAATAGTACCTATAAACTTCTAGCCTATGTATGTGTGTGTGTGTGTGTGTGTGTGTGTGTGTGTGTGTGTGTGTGTGTGTGTGTGTGTGTGTGTGTGTGTGATTACCTAATTGTGCTTACGGGAAAGAGCCCAAAGCTCGTATCTTCCCGTCTCCTGATCGGTTCCATTTTAGACTTAGTGATACTTATCGTACCTGTCCTTAAAACTATGGATTGAGATAGCATTAACTACCTCCTCGCTTACCCAATTCCAATTATCAACTACTCTTACACTGAAAAAGTATTTCCTTACATCCTGCAAACAAGTTTTCTTACGAAGCTTCAAACTATGACCTCTAGTTCTAGAGCCAGCCATATCGAAATATCGATCCCTATCCACTCTATCATAACCATGAAGGAATTTAAAGACTGTCACCATATCCCCCCTTACTCTTCTAGCTTCGAGTGATGGCAAGTCTAATTCCCTCAGCCTCTCATCATAACCGAGATTGCGTATTTCTGGCACCAGTTTCGCGGCATGTCTTTGAACTTTTTCAAGCTTAGCTATGTGCTTTTTCAAGTGCGGATTCCAAAAGGGGGCTGCATATTCGAGTTTTGGCCTCACATAGGTTACATAAATATTTCTGAACATTTCCTTGTCCATGTGCCTGAAGGCTACCCTTACATTTGATAAGAATGCATATGCTGCCCTTACTACGCCATTTATATGCATTTCTGGAGACAAATCTGCCAGTATGTTTACTCCTAGATCTCTCTCATTTTCTGTCTCTTGAAGTTGTACTCCAGCCACCGAGTAGTCAAGCTTGGGCCTTCTTGCACTTGTACCCATTCTCATTACCTTACATTTTGAGGTATTGAATTTCATTAGCCACTTTTCTGACCACTCATGCAGATTATTTAGATCCTCCTGAAGTTCTCTACCATTGTTCTCGTTTTTTACTTTCTTCACAATCTTTGCATCATCTGCAAACATATTCATGAATGAATTTACAGACTCTGGTAGGTCATTTACATATACAAGGAACAAAAGTGGCCCTAAAACTAAACCCTGTGGAACTCCACTACTAACTCTTCTCCATTCAGACACTGAGTGTCTTACTCTAACCCTCTGTTCCCTTCCTTCTAAGTAAGTTTTTATCCATTCCAAGACATTTCCACCTATTTTAGCCATTGATTGCAGCTTCCTAATAAGTCTCCCATGTGGAACAGTGTCAAACGCTTTCTGGAAGTCTAGGAATATGCAATCTGCCCAGCCCTCTCTTTCCTGTAAGATTTGGCTTACCTCATCATAAAATTCTAATAAGTTTGTTACTGTTGATCTTCCTTCTCTGAAGCCATGTTGCCTCACTGACAAAAAGTTGAAGGATTCCAAGTGAAGAGAGATATGTTTCCTTAGTAGTTTCTCCATAACTTTGCAAACTATGCTGGTCAAGGAAACTGGTCTATAGTTCAGAGCCGTATCCCTCCTTCCCTTTTTGAAGATAGGTATCACATTTGCTTGTTTCCAGCATCTTGGAATCTCCCCCGACTCCAATGACTCCTTAAATATGATACTTAGTGCCACTGATATTGTGTTTGCGCATTTTTTAAGCACTTGAGGGGATATGTCATCAGGACCTGTAGCTTTATGAACATCTAAATCCATCAGCGCTTTGCATACCTCTGTGGCTGTAAGGTTGATGTTCTCTAATACCGGCCCTTGAGCTTCTATCACTGCAATCTGAGGGGGTGGGGTATTTTCTACTGTAAATACTGACTGAAACTCCTTGTTCAATTCTTTGCAGATCTCTTCGTCCGTCTCAGTGATGCTTCCATCCGCTCTCTTTAGCCTTAAAACCTGTTCTTTTACCTTCAGTTTTCCTCTGATAAAGCTGTAGAAAAGCTTGGGATTTTCTTTAGCCTTCCTGGTGATGTCCCTCTCATAATCTCTCTCTGCCTCTCTCCTTTTACTTAGGTAGTCATTTCTTGCTCTTTTGTAGGTTTGCCAGGCATTTATGTTTTTTCTCCTCCTATACCTTTTCCAGCATTTGTCTCTCCACTCCTTAGCTCTTTTACACACATTATCGAACCATTTCTCTCTGGCATGAATTACACCTACTTTGGTGACAGGTATGCAGCAATCTACTATCTTCCCATATTTCTCACAAAAGATGTCATACATTTCTTGTACAGATTTGTTGTAAAATAAGGTTCTCCAGTCAATAACTGCAAAAAGCTCATTCATTTTGATGTAATCTCCTTTCCGATAGTTCCTCCTCATGTCCTCAGTGCCTCTACTCTCAGGAAGAATATCTTCAATGATATACTCCATCAACAACACACAGTGGTCACTCTTTCCAATTGGTGGTTCATACTCAATATTTTCAATATCCAACACATTATCTGTGAACACTAGATCAAGTAGTGATGGCTCATCCCCACCCCTGGCTCTTGTTGGTTCCATTACATCTTGGTGTAGGAAATTCCCTTGTACGCAATCTAGGAATCTTGCCCCAAATGAGTCCTCACCACTGTGTGGGTCAAGATTTATCCAATCTATCTCTTTATGATTAAAGTCTCCCATAATAAAAATCCTACATTTTTTCTCCCGTGCCATGTTGACAACTGAGTTTATGACTTCAATAGTACCTATATGACTTTCCTCATAAATTTCAAGCCTATTTTGGTTCCTTGGTGGGTTGTATACAACAGTTATTATAATGCTCTCTGACCCAGTATTTATGCGAGCAACAAGAAATTCCCTGAACTCACTTTCTATAGCCAAGTTTATTTCTTCAACTTGAATCCTCTCACTTATGAGCAGTGCTATCCCTCCACCAGTCCTCTCACATCTTTTAACCCTTAGTATTCTGAAGCCCTTAGGAAAAACTGTGACACTGTTTATGTCCTCACTCAACTTAGTCTCTGTAATTGCTACTATATCTGCCTTACTGTTGTGAATCCTATCTTTTAATTCTACTGCCTTACCAGCTAATCCATCAGCATTTGTGTATAACAATCTTAATGAGGCCCCATCCCCTGATCTTCTGTCATTATCTTCTTTATCTCCCCTTTGTCTGGAAGTATTCTGTAACGAAAATTTTTCTTCTCTTCTTCATTTCTTTCATCATTTAACCTTCTTGCCTCTTGCAACAAGTTTTTGATCTTTCCCATCTCTTCCTGTGTTCTGTATCGTCTAATGAATACTCTTTGCATTCTTGAAGGTCTTTTAGACTTTTTTTTCTCAACAATATTTCCCTACATGTTTCCCCTCTCTCAAAGGTTACTTTTGTTGGTCTCGGCTTTCCTTCCCTCGAATATTTACCTAGTTGGTGTATGTTTACAATATCCTCAGGACCACATACTACTCCAAGCTTTCTTATCAGGTCTACAACGCTAGCTTTATTTTCTTCAAGTCTCCCCTGCCATGTTGGCTCCTGGGATTCACTTATGCCTGAGATTACCACTGTCTTCTCCTTATCAAGTGCCTGTCTGATGAGTGGGTTTGCCCTTTCCATCACAACGTCTTTCATTTTTTCGATTACTGTCTCTTTATAGTCAACTGTTTGTATGTTTTCCAGTGCCACCACCTTTACAGCCTCTTTTACTGCCACATTCCCCTTTAGTGCATCAGCAAAGGACGTTTTCATGGCATCATTTTCCATATTCAGCTCCTGGAACTCTTTTCTGAACTGTTCAATGTTTTCCTTAATCTGAACATTCCAAGCAGCAATCTCGTCTCTCTCAGAAGAGAGCAGTGAACTAACATCTAATTCCTTTAGGTTGTCATTCAGCTGTTTGTTTTTATCCTCTTGTTTAGAAATTCTAGATTCTAGTTGACTCTTTTCCCCTTCCAGCTTCTTTATTCTTTTTTCTAGTTCCTTTCTCTTCTGCCCTTGTGCTTTATTTGCCTCCCCCAAAGATCTTATTTGTTCTCTGAGTGTTTCATTCTCTTTCACTTCTCCATCCATATTCCGAATTTTATCATCAAGGCTTATAACCATTTCCTCTAACTTCTTGATTCTCTGTTTAAGTCCCCTGATGACTACCCCTTCTCCCGACATTTTTATGTTCTCCCTCTCACAGAATATAGAAAGAAGACGAGAAAGAGGAAAAAAAAGAAAAGAGAAAAACTTCTAATTTAGCTTCACACAGAATTTTTATATCTCCATATAAGTGCTATTTAGTGACTCAGTTTGTCTCCTTTCTGGTAATACACATCTTAACTTAAAAACTTGACCATGGTAATTTAAGTATAAAAAGAAAAAGAAAAACAAAAGTCAAACCTGAAGGAAAATTCGAATTTGTGTTTGAGGTGGCACCCACCTGTTTCTGTTATATATTCTTCCTAACTGATAAACTGACTTGCTAACCAAGATATGTTATCACGGGATTAGACTTTACATTTAACTCAATACAAAATAACAAAATAGTAAAAGAGAAAGCTAAAAGAAAAGCAAAAAAAATGAAGAAAATAAGACTGCTGTACTACTTGGCAACTTAACTCAGTACTGTTGACAGGTGGGTATTTGGTAATTTTTTTTCTTTTATTATTCAATTATTTCGTGTATCAAACTAACTAACTAGTTAATATAAATGGGAAGGATACTGATTTTAACAATATATAGAACCACATGATCAGGTAAACGGCTTAAGAGCTTTCCCCAGTTTACACAAAAAATTAGGTAATGTGATGTGATGGCTCCACCTCTGGCAACTCTTCTAGATTTCCCTCAAGGCAGAACTGGATGGCAGCTTCTCTCTCTCCTCACGAAAAAGTTCTCAATTTTTTTTTCCTTTAATATGAACAGTCTCGTCTTACAACAGATACAAGTTTTTGTACTGTGTGTGTGTGTGTGTGTGTGTGTGTGTGTGTGTGTGTGTGATTACCTAATTGTGATTACCTAATTGTGTTTACGGGAAAGAGCCCAAAGCTCGTATCTTCCCGTCTCCTCATCGGTTCCATTTTAGACTTAGTGATACTTATCATACCTGTGTGTGTGTGTGTGTGTGTGTGTGTGTGTGTGTGTGTGTGTGTGTGTGTGTATGTGTGTATGTGTGTGTGTTTGTGTGTGTGTGTGTGTGTGTGTGTGTGTGTGTGATTACCTAATTGATTACCTAATTGTGTTTACGGGAAAGAGCCCAACGCTCGTATCTTCCCGTCTCCTGATCGGTTCCATTTTTAGACTTAGTGATACTTATCATACCTGTCCTTAAAACTATGGATTGAGGTAGCATTAACTACCTCCTCGCTTAGCAAATTCCAATTATCAACTACTCTTACACTGAAAAAGTATTTCCTTACATCCTGCAAACAAGTTTTCTTCCGAAGCTTCAAACTATGACCTCTAGTTCTAGAGCCAGCCATATCGAAATATCGATCCCTATCCACTCTATCATAACCATGAAGGAATTTAAAGACTGTCACCATATCCCCCCTTACTCTTCTAGCTTCGAGTGATGGCAAGTCTAATTCCCTCAGCCTCTCATCATAACCGAGATTGCGTATTTCTGGCACCAGTTTCGTGGCATGTCTTTGAACTTTTTCAAGCTTAGCTATGTGCTTTTTCAAGTGCGGATTCCAAAAGGGGGCTGCATATTCGAGTTTTGGCCTCACATAGGTTACATAAATATTTCTGAACATTTCCTTGTCCATGTGCCTGAAGGCTACCCTTACATTTGATAAGAATGCATATGCTGCCCTTACTACGCCATTTATATGTATTTCTGGAGACAAATCTGCCAGTATGTTTACTCCTAGATCTCTCTCATTTTCTGTCTCTTGAAGTTGTACTCCAGCCACCGAGTAGTCAAGCTTGGGCCTTCTTGCACTTGTACCCATTCTCATTACCTTACATTTTGAGGTATTGAATTTCATTAGCCACTTTTCTGACCACTCATGCAGATTATTTAGATCCTCCTGAAGTTCTCTACCATTGTTCTCGTTTTTTACTTTCTTCACAATCTTTGCATCATCTGCAAACATATTCATGAATGAATTTACAGACTCTGGTAGGTCATTTACATATACAAGGAACAAAAGTGGCCCTAAAACTGAACCCTGTGGAACTCCACTACTAACTCTTCTCCATTCAGACACTGAGTGTCTTACTCTAACCCTCTGTTCCCTTCCTTCTAAGTAAGTTTTTATCCATTCCAAGACATTTCCACCTATTCTAGCCATTGATTGCAGCTTCCTAATAAGTCTCCCATGTGGAACAGTGTCAAACGCTTTCTGGAAGTCTAGGAATATGCAATCTGCCCAGCCCTCTCTTTCCTGAAAGATTTGGCTTACCTCATCATAAAATTCTAATAAGTTTGTTACTGTTGATCTTCCTTCTCTGAAGCCATGTTGCCTCACTGACAAAAAGTTGAAGGATTCCAAGTGAAGAGAGATATGTTTCCTTAGTAGTTTCTCCATAACTTTGCAAACTATGCTGGTCAAGGAAACTGGTCTATAGTTCAGAGCCGTATCCCTCCTTCCCTTTTTGAAGATAGGTATCACATTTGCTTGTTTCCAGCATCTTGGAATCTCCCCCGACTCCAATGACTCCTTAAATATGATACTTAGTGCCACTGATATTGTGTTTGCGCATTTTTTAAGCACATGAGGGGATATGTCATCAGGACCTGTAGCTTTATGAACATCTAAATCCATCAGCGCTTTGCATACCTCTGTGGCTGTAAGGTTGATGTTCTCTAATACCGGCCCTTGAGCTTCTATCACTGCAATCTGAGGGGGTGGGGTATTTTCTACTGTAAATACTGACTGAAACTCCTTGTTCAATTCTTTGCAGATCTCTTCATCCGTCTCAGTGATGCTTCCATCCGCTCTCTTTAGCCTTAAAACCTGTTCTTTTACCTTCAGTTTTCCTCTGATAAAGCTGTGGAAAAGCTTGGGATTTTCTTTAGCCTTCCTGGTGATGTCCCTCTCATAATCTCTCTCTGCCTCTCTCCTTTTACTTAGGTAGTCATTTCTTGCTCTTTTGTAGGTTTGCCAGGCATTTATGTTTTTTCTCCTCCTATACCTTTTCCAGCATTTGTCTCTCCACTCCTTAGCTCTTTTACACCCATTATCGAACCATTTCTCTCTGGCATGAATTACACCTACTTTGGTGACAGGTATGCAGCAATCTACTATCTTCCCATATTTCTCACAAAAGATGTCATACATTTCTTGTACAGATTTGTTGTAAAATAAGGTTCTCCAGTCAATAACTGCAAAAAGCTCATTCATTTTGATGTAATCTCCTTTCTGATAGTTCCTCCTCATGTCCTCAGTGCCTCTACTCTCAGGAAGAATGTCTTCAATGATATACTCCATCAACAACACACAGTGGTCACTCTTTCCAATTGGTGGTTCATACTCAATATTTTCAATATCCAACACATTATCTGTGAACACCAGATCAAGTAGTGATGGCTCATCCCCACCCCTGGCTCTTGTTGGTTCCATTACATCTTGGTGTAGGAAATTCCCTTGTACGCAATCTAGGAATCTTGCCCCAAATGAGTCCTCACCACTGTGTGGGTCAAGATTTATCCAATCTATCTCTTTATGATTAAAGTCTCCCATAATCAAAATCCTACATTTTTTCTCCCGCGCCATGTTAACAACTGAGTTTATGACTTCAATCGTACCTATATGACTTTCCTCATAAATTTCAAGCCTATTTTGGTTCCTTGGTGGGTTGTATACAACAGTTATTATAATGCTCTCTGACCCAGTATTTATGCGAGCAACAAGAAATTCCCTGAACTCACTTTCTATAGCCAAGTTTATTTCTTCAACTTGAATCCTCTCACTTATGAGCAGTGCTATCCCTCCACCAGTCCTCTCAGATCTTTCGACCCTTAGTATTCTGAAGCCCTTAGGAAAAACTGTGACACTGTTTATGTCCTCACTCAACTTAGTCTCTGTAATTGCTACTATATCTGCCTTACTGTTGTGAATCCTATCTTTTAATTCTACTGCCTTACCAGCTAATCCATCAGCATTTGTGTATAACAATCTTAATGAGGCCCCATCCCCTGATCTTCTGTCATTATCTTCTTTATCTCCCCTTTGTCTGGAAGTATTCCGTAACGAAAATGTGTGTATGTGTGTCTGTATATGAAAAAAGAGCAAATATCCATACATAATACATAATACAACATTAATTGAAGAAATAAAATGGTTCACATATTTTAACTTCTATGCCAATTCTTGTAAACTCTTGTTTTCCTTTATTTACTTATTTTTTTCGCCTTCCCCTTCCATTTTTAATAGAGGTTATTGCAAGGAAATCTTCTTTTCCCCGAGGGATGGACCACAGTAATTAGCTCTTAATCCAAACATCGTCTTGTGGGGTTTAAACCAGAACTTAAGTTTAGATTTACCTCGCTTCTTTTCATTCTCTTTCACTCTTTCTACTTATAGTATTCTTCCCTATACACACATGCACGTAAACATTCACCCACATTATTATATATGTATTTTCTTGTGGCGGAGAAGAGAGAATTCAGGAACTTTACTCCTTGCATGTCGTAAGAGCCGCTTAAAGATCGATTCACACGTAGTGGCATATCAGTGCCGTATCAGTTCAGTGTTAGTAAAATCCGTGACGCTTCAGTGACCTCTGTTCACACATATCCGTAGTGACTCCGTACAGCGTGAGATCAGTGATTTTCAAAATGGTAAAGTTTACTTTAATTCAGGGGCTGGATATGTGCCATGGCAATTTTAATGATTGCAAACTGGAAAATGACCCAAGTAAGAAGGGGGGAAAAAATGCCTAACCCAAAATTTTAAGCTTTTACATATTTGATATTGTTACTAAGAAATGAAGAATATATCAACTACAGAAATAAATATGTACTTACCATCAACTTTTATTTCTTGTCCTATATCATTCCAAATACGTTGTTTGAAACTGTTGTCCATATACTTTGGCTGTGACAAATCATACAGGACAGGATGATTCCGAATTAATTCAATAAATAGTTCATCATTCATTTCTGCTGGCAAACTCGCAAAACTCATCCAACTTCCGTGAAAAACTAAATAAATATCGATGGCGACGATAGTCAACTTCACGGCACGGAGACGTAACTGACACTGAGAGTCAAAACACGGTACTGCACCTTCCATGTGTAAATCCTTCAGCCGAATTCAAAGTACCGATATTTTTTTTTTCGCTAATACTGACGGACTGAGCGGACGAAGCACTAATATATCAGTGGTATGTGTGAATGAGCCTTAAAAGGGACATTGGAGCACAGGGCTGACAATCCCATCTTTCATACCGCAGAATAATTAGTAAAAAGAGGTATGGGTGAACCGAGTTTAATGAAAGTCTAGTGCCTTTTTTTTTCAAGCTGTAATCACCCTGGTGGCTTTAGAGGGATATACTCTCATATAAAACACACACACACACACACACATATATATATATATATATATATATATATATATATATATATATATATATATATATATATATATATATATATATATATATATATATATATATATATATATATATATATATATATATATATATATATATTGTTTGTATGTATTTAAGTACGTACGTGTGTGCTTCATAGTCTGTTACGTCCATGAGATATTAAGCCGATAACAAAAGCATTTTTGAAACTTTGGCAAAGACTGTTCCTTTTGGGATATATATATATATACCCTCACAAATAAGATATTCTGTGCTGCAGGTTGCAAACACTTACAAACGAGACTGTAATTAGATTAAAAAAGTGAAATTCACCTAGTGGTGATTCTGTAATATTTCATATGTAATAGTATTATAAATATCACAATTTCATTGTGAATATATTTTCTTAAAATTTCACGTACAAATGTGATAAAGTAATGTAAAAAAACGACTGATAAGTACTTGCTTTACCTGTCTGGGTTATGATTTGCAAATTTTCATCTACAGTAGTAGCTCATTCGGTATGGTCTCGTGAATCTGTAGCTTGCAACGCGAATTCAAGTCAGGCTCTAAAAGTTTTTCGGGGATAACAGTATTGATATTATCACGGTTTATTTGTGTGTTATATATATAAAAAACTATATATATATATATATATATATATATATATATATATATATATATATATATATATATATATATATATATATATATATATATATATATATATATATATATATATATATTCAATAGTCAAATAGGCACATTATCATATGTGAAAACATGAATAATTTTTACCCTGACCGGGACTTGAAGCTAGGACACATAATTACTGTGCCAAGGCGCTACCACGAATGAGGTTGGGGGAAACTGTAATATGAACAGATTGGCATTCAGATAGAATGCGTTCATTCTTAGTATAGCTGATAAGAGCTGTAAGGTCTGTTTCCCTTTTAGACCTTGTGTGGTGTAGTTGGTAGCGCCTTGGCACAGTAATTACGTGTCTAAGGTTCAAGTCCTAGTCGGGGTAAAAATGATTCATGTTTTCACATATGGTAATGTGCTTATTTGATTATTGTTGGTCCTGAATGAGATTGGGAGTTGAATTAAATGCGAAAATGAAGCCAAGAGTGAGGTTGGGGGAAACTGTAATATGAACAGAGTGGCATTCAGATAGAATGCGTCCATTCCTAGTATAGCAGCTAAAAGGTGTAAGGTTTGTTTCCCTTTTAGACCTGTGGTGTAATTTGTAGCGCTTTGGCACGGTAATTATGTGTCCTAGGTTCAAGTCCCGGGAGGGGTAAAAGTTATTCATATATATATATATATATATATATATATATATATATATATATATATATATATATATATATGTTTTTTTCTTTCGTTAAAAGCCGAAATTAATCAAAACGGGTCCTGAGTAGTCAAAACAAGAAGTCACAATAAATGTACTTAACATTACTAACCTAATCTAATCTAACAAGGTTATGGTAGATTAGTTTGGTTTGGTCAGGTTAGGGTACTAACCTAACTAATGTAACCTAACTTTGTTAGGTTACATTAGGATACAACGGACTACGGATGGTAATGTTAAGTAGAATATTTGTGACTTCGGATTTTGGGTGTCAGAACCCATTCTGACTTAATTTAGGGTTTTAACGATAACACACACAAACACGCACACTTACACACGCTAACACACACACACACACACACACACACACACACACACACACACACACACACACACACACTTCGTAAGAAAACTTCTTTGCAGGATGTAAGGAAATACTTTTTCAGTGTAAGAGTAGTTGATAATTGGAATTCGCTAAGCGAGGAGGTAGTTAATGCTATCTCAATCCATAGTTTTAAGGACAGGTACGATAAGTATCACTAAGTCTAAAATGGAACCGATCAGGAGACGGGAAGATACGAGCTTTGGGCTCTTTCCCGTAAACACAATTAGGTAATCACAATTAGGTAATCCCACACACTCATATATATATATATATATATATATATATATATATATATAATATATATATATATATATATATATATATATATATATATATATATATATATATGCGAGAGAAATGTAGAGAATAAACTAGCAAGTACAATGAAGCTAATAATTTTCTTTAATTATACTCCATCTGTGCGTGATATTCCAATTAGGAACCAGTAAAATTAGCTCGGTTTAATATAAAGAGAGATAAAAATATTTCTAGTGTAGTGTGTAATAGATTGCCGGTAGTATTTTACTTAATCACGTACTTAATATTTTGAATGTCCGTTTTCAAGCTTTATACATATGTATGTATGTGTTTTTTTTTCTTTCGTTAAAAGCCGAAATTAGTCAGAACGGGTCCTGAGTAGTCAAAACAAGAAGTCACAATTATTGTACTTAACTTTACTAACCTATTCTAATCTAACAAGGTTATGACAGATTAGTTTGGTTTTGATAGTTCACCAATAATATTAGGCGATATGTTCTTTACGTACTGCTAATATGTCATGAAAGAGAAAAACCATTCAAAACAAATTAAAATGCACTTTATATATTTATGCACACACACACACACACACACACACACACACACACACACACACACACACACACACATATATATATATATATATATATATATATATATATATATATATATATATATATATATATATATATATATATGTGTGTGTGTGTGTGTGTGTGTGTGTGTGTGTGTGTGTGTGTGTGTGTGTGAGATTACCTAATTGTGATTACCTAATTGTGTTTACGGGAGAGAACCCAAAGCTCGTATCTTGCCGTCTCCTGATCGGTTCCATTTTCTACTTAGTGATACTTATCATACCTGTCCTTAAAACTATGGATTGAGATAGCATTAACTACCTCCTCGCTTAGCCAATTCCAATTATCAACTACTCTTACACTGAAAAAGTATTTCCTTACATCCTGCAAAGAAGTTCTCTTACGAAGCTTCAAACTATGACCTCTAGTTCTACAGCAAGCCATATCAAAATATCGATCCCTATCCACTCTGTCATAACCATGAAGGAATTTAAAGACTGTCACCATTACCCCCCTCACTCTTCTAGCTTCGAGTGATGGTAAGTCTAATTCCCTCAGCCTCTCATCATAACTGAGATTACATATTTCTGGCACCAGTTTCGTGGCATGTCTTTGAACTTTTTCAAGCTTAGCTATGTGCTTTTTCAAGTGCGGATTCCAAAAGGGGGCTGCATATTCGTGTTTTGGCCTCACATAGGTTACATAAATATTTCTGAACATTTCCTTGTCAATGTGCCTGAAGGCTACCATTACATTTGATAAGAAGGCATATGCTGCCCTTACTATGCCATTTATATGTATTTCTGGAGACAAATCTGCCAGTATGTTTTCTCCTAGCTCTCTCTCATTTTCTGTCTCTTGAAGTTGTACTCCAGCCACCGAGTAGTCAAGCTTGGGCCTTCTTGCACTTGTACCCATTCTCATTACCTTACATATTGAAGTATTGAATTTCATTAGCCATTTTTCTGACCACTCATGCACACTATTTAGATCTTCCTGAAGTTCTCTACCATTGTTCTCGTTTCCTACTTTCTTCAAAATCTTTGCATCATCTGCTAACATATTCATGAATGAATTTACAGACTCTGGTTGGTCATTTACATATACAAGGAACAAAAGTGGCCCTAAATCTGAACCCTGTGGGACTCCACTGCTAACTCTTCTCCATTCAGACACTGAGTGTCTTACTCTAACCCTCTGTTCCCTTCCTTCTAAGTAAGTTTTTATCCATTCCAAGACATCTCCACCTATTCTAGCAATTGCTTGCAGCATCCTAATAAGTCTCCCATGTGGAACAGTGTCAAACGCTTTCTGGAAGTCTAGGAATATGCTATCTGCCCAGCCCTCTCTTTCCTGTAAGATTCGGCTTACCTCATCATAAAATTCTAATAAGTTTGTTACTGTTGATCTACCTTCTCTGAAGCCATGTTGCCTCACTGACAAAAAGTTGAAGGATTCCAAGTGAAGAGAGATATGTTTCCTTAGTAGTTTCTCCATAACTTTGCAAACTATGCTGGTCAAGGAAACTGGTCTATAGTTCAGAGCCGTATCCCTCCTTCCCTTTTTGAAGATAGGTATGACGTTTGCCTGTTTCAAGGATCTTGGAATCTCCCCTGACTCCAGTGACTTTTTAAATATGATACTTAGTGCCACTGATATTGAGTTTGCGCATTTTTTAATTACATGAGGGGATATGTCATCAGGACCTGTAGCTTTATGAACATCTAACTCCATCAGAGCTTTGCATACCTCTGTGGCTGTAAGTTGTTGCTCTCTACTACCGGCCCTTGAGCCTTCTATCTCTGCAATCTGAGGGGGTGGGGTATTTTCTACTGTGAATACTGACTGAAACTCCTTGTTCAAATCTTTGCAGATCTCTTCATCCGTATCAGTAATGCTTCCATGCGCTCTCTTAAGCTTTAAAACCTGTTCTTTTACCTTCAGTTTTCCTCTGATAAAGCTGTGGAAAAGCTTGGGATATTCTTTAGCCTTACTGGTGATGTCCCTCTAATAGTCTCTCTCTCTGCCTCTCTTCTTTTACTTAAGTAGTCATTTCTTGCTCTTTTGTAGGTTTGCCAGGCATTTATGTTTTTTCTCCTCCTATACCTTTTCCAGCATTTGTCTTTCCACTTCTTAGCTCATTTACACTCATTATCGAACCATTTCTCTCTGGCATGAATTACACCTACTTTGGTGACAGTTATGCAGCAATCTACCATCTTCCCATATTTCTCACAAAAGATGTCTTACATTTCTTGAACAGATATGTTGTAAAATAAGGTTCTCCAGTCAATAACTGCAAAATGCTCATTCATTTTGATGTAATCTCCTCTCAGATAGTTCCTCCTCATCTCCTCAGTGTCTCTACTCTCAGGCAGAATATCTTCAATGATATACTCCATCAACAACACACAGTGGTCACTCTTTCCAATTGGTGGTTCATACTCAATTTTTTCAATATCCAACACATTATCTGTGAATACTAGATCAAGTAGTGATGGCTCATCCCCACCCCTGGCCCTCGTTGGTTCCATTACCTGTTGGTGTAGGAAATTCCCTTTTATGCAATCTAGGAATCTTGCCCCAAATGAGTTCTCACCACTGTGTGGGTCAAGATTTATCCAATCTATCTCCTTATGATTAAAATCTCCCATAATCAAAATCCTACATTTTCTCTCCCGTGCCTTGTTAACAACTGAGTTTATGACTTCAGTAGTACCTATATGACTTTCCTCGTAAACTTCTAGCCTATTCTGGTTCCTTGGTGGGTTATATACAACAGTTATTATAATGCTCTCTGACCCAGTATTTATGCGAGCAACAAGAAATTCCATGAACTCACTTTCTATAGCCAAGTTTATTTCTTCAACTTGAATCCTGTCACTTATGAGCAGTGCTATCCCTCCACCAGTCCTCTCAGATCATTCAACCCTTAATATTCTGAAGCCCTTAGGAAAAACTGTGACACTGTTTATGTCCTCACTCAACTTAGTCTCTGTAATTGCTACTATTTCTGCCTTACTGTTGTGAATCCTATCCTTTAATTCTACTGCCTTACCAGCTAATCCATCAGCATTTGTGTATAACAATCTTAATGAGGCCCATTCCCTGATCTTCTGTCATTATCTTCTTTATCTCCCCTTTCTTTGGAAGAACTCTGAAATGAAAATTTTTCTTCTCTTCTTCATTTCTTTCCTCATTTAACCTTCTTGCCTCTTGCAACAAGTTTTTGATCTTTCCCATCTCTTCCTGTGTTCTGTATCGTCTAATGAACACTTCTTTGAATTCTTGAAGGTCTTTTAGACTTGTTTTCTCATCAATATTTCTCTACATGTTTCCCCTCTCTCAAGGATACTTTGTTGGTCTCGGATTTCCTTCCCTCGAATATTTGCCTAGTTGGTGAATGTTTACAATATCCTCAGGACCACAAACTACTCCAAGCTTTCTTATCAGGTCTGCAACCCTAGCTTTATTTTCTTCAAGTCTCCCCTGCCATGTTGGCTCCTGGGATTCGCTTATGCCTGAGATTACCACTGTCTTCTCTTTATCAAGTGTCTGTTTAATCAGTGGATTTGCCCTTTCCATCACAACGTCTTTCATTTTTTCGATTACTGTCTCTTTATAGTCAATTGTTTGTATGTTTTCCAGTGCCACCACCTTTACAGCCTCCTTTACTGCCACATTCCCCTTTAGTGCATCAGCAAAGGAAGTTTTCATGGCATCATGTTCCATATTCATCTCCTTTAACTCTTTTCTAAACTGTTCAATGTTTTCCTTAATCTGGACATTCCAAGCTGCAATCTCGTCTCTCTCAGAAGAGAGCAGTGAACTAACATCTAATTCATTTAGGTTGTCATTCAGCTGTTTGTTTTTATCTTCTTGTTTAGAAATTCTGGTTTCTAGTTCGCTCTTTTCCCCCTCCAGCTTCTTTATTCGTTTTTCTAGTTCCTTTCTCTCCTGCCCTTGTGCTATATTTGCTTCCTCTAAAACTCTTATTTCCTCTCTGAATGTTTCATTCTCTTTCATTTCTCTATCCTTATTCCGAATTTTATCATCAAGGCTTATAACCATTGCCTCTAAATCCTTGATTTTTTGTTTTAATCTCCCAATAGCTACCCCTCCTCCCGACCCATGGGTGGGAGAGGTTTGGGACAGAGATGGCCTCATTTTTATGTTTTCCCTTTCACAGAATATAGAAAGAAGAAGAGAAAGAGAAAAAAGAGAAAAACTTTTATTTAAGCTTCACACAGAATTTTTATATCTTCATATATGTGCTATTTAGTGACTCAATTTATCTCTTCTCTGGTAACACACATCTTAATTTAAAAATTTGACTTTGGTAATTTGAGGATAAAAAGAAAAAAATGCAAACAAAAACAAAAGTCAGCTTGAAGGAAAATTCGAATTTGTGTCTGAGGAGACACCCACCTGTTTCTGCTATATATTCTTCTTAACTGATAAACTCACTTGCTAACCAAGATATGTTATCATAGTGTGTGTGTGTGAATGTAAATAAAAACAGTGCATTTTGATTTGTTTTGAATGATTTTTTTCTTTCATTACTTATTAGGAGTACATAAAGAACATATTGCCTAATATTCCCGGTGAACTATCATGAACTTGATGTATCACTTCTTATCGAATAGTCATGGAATGGTTTATTAACTTATTCTAAATGCAATATTAAAAAGAAATACAAATGGAATATATAGCTAAGATATAAATGTTTGTGTTATTAGTGTATATGCTGAAATATATCACCCTGCTTTGTTAATGTTGCATCCTGATTGTCATGAACATGCAGCAAACACTCTTGACCTATTTTTTACTTCTAATCCTTCAAACTACTCTTATTCTGTGCTTTCCCCTCTTGGTAAATCTATCCACTCTATGATCTCAGTCTTTTCCATTTTTGCTCCTCCTCCACCAATCCCTCCTACTCAGCGCCGCCTTTGGCACTTCGAGCGTACTCAACATGAAAATTTGAGTAACTTCCTCTTTGACTTCCCATGGGATGGCTACTGCTTTTGGTTCCGCAACCCTGATCAGGTAGCTCTAAAAGTTGCCGAGATCATGACCGCGGGAATGGAGGCGTACATTCCCTCTTCTGCAAAAACTTTCTCTCCCGCTAAACCTTGATTTGACCCCGCCTGCTCCATGTCTATCCAGGCCAGGAATCGGGCACACCGTTCTTACCTAGCCTCTCCCGATTTAACTTGCTCTGCTTTTATTGTAACTATGATTCACTGTATTGCTCAGATTCGAAGGTCTAAGGCTTCCTTTATAAGACGGAAAGTTGATGACCTTAACTCCTCTCCCACTGACATATGCTTCTGGTCCGTAAACAAAAACCTTTCCAAAAACTTCTGCAATTCAAGTTCCCCCTCTCATTCATTCTGATAATTCTATAGCTTGCTCTCCCACTGACAAAGCCACTCTCTTTGGCTCTCATTTTTCTACCAACTCTTCTATAAACGATTCCAGTGCACCTGTTCCTCAATCTTACCCCTCTCTAACCCTATGCCCTCACTTATCCATTCTTCATGCAAAGTTCATAAGGTTCTTCGATCGCTAAAGACGAACAAGGCAACTAATCCCGATGGTATCCCTGCAAGGTTCCTTAAGGAGTTTGCAGATGAACTGGCTCCCGTGCTTTGCTGTATTTTTTGCCTCATTCTGTCAACCAGTATATATCCTTCATCTTGGAAGCATGCTCTAGTTCAACCTGTTCCTAAGAAGGGTGACCACTCTATTCCTTCAAACTACCGACCTATTTCCCTAACGTCCTCTATTGCTAAAGTTTTCAAAACTTTGCTCAATGCTCACTTCTTGAAATGCTGCTCAATGCTCATTTCTTAAAACACCTTGAATCTAACTCACTTATCTCCAATCACCAGTACGGCTTCCGCAAGGCAAGATCCACTGGTGATCTCCTGTCCTCTCTTACTCATGTATGGTCATCTTCTCTGAGGAACTATGGGGAATCCTTTGTCTTCGCCCTTGATATCTATAAGGCTTTTGACAGAGTCTGGCACAAGGCTCTGTTGGCCAAACTCCTTCCCTATGGCTTTACTGCTTTTTCTGTTCTCTGATTTCCAGTTTTCTTACTGACCCTTTTATATCTGTAGTTGTTGATGGCGTGACATCTAGCCCTTTCTCTGTTACCAGTGCTGTTCCACAGGGCTCTGTTCTTTCACCTACTTTATTCCTTCTCTTCATCACTGATCTTCTACAATCCCCATCTTTCTCTCTTCTTCATGCCTTTGCTGATGATTCTACTCTTCACTTTTCCTCTGCAGTTTCTTCACAACCTTCTTCTGTTGCTCGTAATCAGTCTCTTATCACTCTTTCTTCTACTCTCAACTCCGATTTGCAGAGAGTATCTGAATGGGGCACTCAAAAGTTAGTTAAGTTCAATGCCTCCAAGACACAGTTTCTGGCTATCCCTTAATCTTCTCCTCCTCCTGATAACTCTATTGTCTTCGAAACTAACGAAATTTACCCTCTTAATTCTATCAATATTTTAGGAATCCATATAGCCTCTAACTTGTCTTGGAGGAATCACATAATCCAAATTTCTAAATCTTCATCCAAAAACTTAGGGTTTTTTATTTCGTTTCCATCATTACTTTTCCTCTTTATAGTTACTAAAAATTTATAAAGGTTTTATCCGTCCCTGCTTATAAAACTGCTCACATATCTGGGGTGCTTCTTCTTATACTTATCTTCTTGATAGGGTATAATCTAAGGCAGTCACATTCATTAATGATCCTTCTCTTACTTCCGATCTGGATTCTCTTTCTCTTCACCGTAAGGGATCTTCCCTTTCTCTTCTCTATCGCTACTACTTCCATCGCTACTCTGATGAGTTGGCGAGTTGCATCCCTCCCCCACTGCCAAGACCGCGTAACACTTGCCAAGCGGCCTCATCTCACAGTGACTGTGTATAGATTTGAAGCTCGCAGATTGGTCGGTGTAGCGACTACTTCCCATCTACCTCCATACTCTGGAACTCTTTTCCTCCTTCTGTCTTTCCTAATTCTTATGACCTTTCATCCTTGAAAAAGTAGATCTATCGTCATCTCAGAGCCTAGTCCTCCATATCTCTGGGTCCTCTGTACTTAGACTTTTTTCTATCTGTCGTTTTCCTTTGCGTTACATTACCTCATCTCTGTCTTGCCCTTAAAGTTTTTCTTTTCCTTCGTCTCGGTTTTTTCTCGTGCCTGGGCCTTTATTGATGAGGGCAGTTTCTGCCTGTTCTGATGTCACACTCATGAAAGAAAGAAAAAAAAAGGATGAAGGCCCAGCTCTATCCATTCCCGATTGTGGGAAGCACTTAAGGTATGATGAAGCCTCTATGCCTGGGTATTTTGCCCAGGTGTGGCCACCCTGCCTTGTATTGTGTGGAATATGGTGCTAATTTGAGAAAATAATTATATATTCTAATTAGTGTACTTTGCACTGATAATGGAAAAAAAATTAAGAAATAGCTCTGCATCTGGGTTACGTTCTGTTGTCAAACAGGGAATCTCTATTTTCTTGACCTTAGTATTATAATTGGGGCTGTAGAGAGTTTTTGATAAGTGTTTGATATGGTTTGAGTAAGATATTCATAACTGAACTCAGATGATCAACATAAATCAAACCCATTTTGCCAGATAGCTCCGGGAAAGAATATATATATATATATATATATATATATATATATATATATATATATATATATATATATATATATATATATATATATATATATATATATATATATATATATATATATTTTTTTTTTTTTTTTTTTTTTTTTTTTTTTTTTTTTTGCATTGAGTAGAATCCATGAATTACCCGTATCTATAATAAGAACTTTGGATTCTCCTTTATACAGAACCTCGTAGTACAGTTTTAACGACATCTTTGATTTATAGGTATGGGATTCGATCCCCGACCTGTGTGAGCTGGTTTGAAAATAGGTAATGTTGTTTGAATAATATTTCCTATAGGCATTAGTGGCATTGTAATGTCAGGAGGCTAAAAAACATGCTGGAAATTTTATGTGTTAGGTACATAACTCCCCGTAAAGTTTTTGCCTGCCAAGTATTCATTTTGTACTCAGATTCCTTCAGAAGTTCAGTTTATTAAAACCAATCATGCCTTTGTGTGTAAGGAGTCAGATTGCAAACTCTTTGATAACTTTGGTAAAGGAAAGTAAAAGTTTAATCATGAAAAATTATCCCCAGAACTTGCAAAATTTGAAAAACATCCCACAAAAAAATGGCTACCCTCCTTTTGGAAGGGGGATGACTGAAACAAAGCAGTCACCCATTCACAAGACAGCCATTTCATCCCATTTCACCCTTCTGAGCTCCTTCAGGAAAAAGGGTCATTACAGTTCCCTTCTCATGCCTGAGTCATCTTAGGGTAAATGATCAAAGATCTTTTGCCTCTAGGTTCGATCCCCGATGCTTTATTTCGTAGCCCCCCCCCCCTCTTTACCTAGTATCCCAATTTAAATCTGGACAGGTGCTGGAAAATCCCTTTGGCATGCATAACCAATTCACAATCTCTCTACTCCCATTCCTGTATCTTTTATCTTTGATTCTCTGAAATACCACGTGTACCAAAGTCCTTTTCAACCCCTCCGATCATATAATTATTTGAAGAAAAAAAATATGAATTGCACATTTTCAGTTTTTATATAAAGTCTTAATTACTAAAGTTTTTAAACAATCCCAAATTTTCCACTGAAAACTTAAAAATAATTGATAATTAGTTGTGATGTATTGTTCTTGTTTTTTTCTGAATTTCAACGTTATCTGAATGGAGTACATTGTCATCCTAACCCTATGTCTTAAAAAAAATAGACACTGAGACATATAGAAGACAAATTTCAAGGCTTTCCGAGACCTCCCATGGAAAAATCCAATGGTGACAGATCATGAGACAAGGGCAACCAAGCAAGTAGTCTATTCTACCTCTGTCACCACTGTGAGAAAGTGTCGGTCTAGATGCTGTCTCTTACGCAAAGCATAATGAGAGAGTTCTGTATTATGGTGGAAAATAATACCATATACAAAATACAACCTAGCGGTTCCGAATTGCTCTTGAGCCTTCCTGTAATTTATCTTTTCGATAATTTCATTCAGTTACCTCCCTTTCTTAATACACTCATTCGTTAGGAGTTAACACTGTTTAGAAAATAAACAATTAGAGACCAATTAGAGAAAAAAGTAGCACCAAGTGTGATGACTGTGCTAATTCTTTGCACCTTAGCTTATTAGTGTGAGTGGAGTTGGTGGAGAACGATAATTTAAATTAGTTGTTAGAATCTGTTATTGCTACTTTGCCCTGCCAAACTTTACAATTTACAACCAAAAAATTTTACCTCATGGGGTAAATTAACCTCAGGTAAAATCTATCTAATGCAACCTCATCCGGATAAACAAAATTGAATGCATGCAAAGTTAAATTCGCAATATTGACCGTTGACCTTTCAGTGTTTTGAATGGATCGTTTATGCAAGAATTCTGGTGGACAGATATAGTAAGGATTTTCTGTAACCTAAATAAGGGGGTTTTGCCGGTTAACGTTTCCACTTATGTGTGGACATGTGCCTCGTTAGGAAAGGTCAAACTTAACAAGAATGTTATTGTAACTTTATATCATTTGAATATTGCAAATGCCTGTTTAGAGTCTCCTGTATATATTCTGTGCCTTGTATTTTTTCTTGAATTTGTGGAGGACTCTGATTGGATGTTTGTGGTTCACCGGAGGTGGAATCATCATGAATTGAGCCACTAAAGCAACCAAATATCTAACCTGTTGAGCATCTAAAGGTATTGTTTAAAAGAGAGTTGTCTAGAGACATAAATTAATTTCCAAAGGATTGCTGAACTAGGTCAAAGGTAGTACAACCTCTCCCAAATTTAGCTCTCTCCTCTCTCTCTCTCTCTCTCTCTCTCTCTCTCTCTCTCTCTCTCTCTCTCTCTCTCTCTCTCTCTCTCTCTCTCTCTCTCTCTCTCTCTCTCTCTCCTCTCTCTCTCTCTCTCTCTCTCTCTCTCTCTCTCTTTACCCGCAAACTTAAGAAGCTGCCAAACATTACCCTCACTTAAATCTCATCTTTTAAATCACCTACTTAATAAGTGATTTTAGTCTCATTATTATCCTCCCATTGGGTAGACGAAGTGTACGTATGCTTATTTTAATGTGTAAATATTTTGATTTTGTGCTTTGCAAATTTCATTTGTTTTATTTTGACATTTTACATTGTAATTTGTAATTAGATTAATTATCATGTAATAGCCATTTTTTATGGAATAAAGTTTTTGACTTTGACTCTCTCTCTCTCTCTCTCTCTCTCTCTCTCTCTCTCTCTCTCTCCTCTCTCTCTCTCTCTCTCTCTCTCTCTCTCTCTCTCTCTCTCTCTCTCTCTCTCTCTCTCTCTCATGCGTGCTCACAACCACGAGTAAACTTTAATGTGTGGGTCACTTGGAGAAAACCCAGCTCAGGCTCTTTTTTTTTAATGACTATTACACCAGGTCGACGAAGAGTATTGTCCTCATTGGGCCTGGGCACGAAGAAACGTAAAGGAAAGAGAAACAGATGGGCAGTGTTGTGGCCTGTCAGATGTGAAGGGATAAGAAGAGATATGTAAAGAATATTCAAGCATATTCTGTGTAGATGTAGGCATAGAAAAGGATCCGTAATTGAAGGAAAACTTAAAATCGACTTGTCCAGGACAGTCCTATTTAAACCTGAAAAGATCTTCAGCTGTAGTATCGCAACGGTCGGTTGCTGCCATGGACCAATCTACTACATAGTTGATTTAGTGTATTTTCTCTAGTTTTGCTAATGAAATAACCTAACTTGTCTTACCTAAAATTATAATTACAATCACACCGTAATTTCCTACCTGGGGGGGGTTCCTCCCCCCAAACCTCCTAAGCTATATACTATTTTATACTTTCATCCTCCATTTGGTAGTTTTAGGTGCGGTTTCTTCAGCTGACCCAAATATATCTCATAATTTCCTTGTCAGTACACATTTCACATAGGGATTGCAGCTGGACTTTTAATGTTGTCGTTTTACATCGTGAATGTAAGTATTTTATGTGTTTGTCATTATACAGTTTATTCATACACTTTTATGCGTGTCCTTCCATTAATGCAGTAGTTTTCAATGCAGTAAACGAGCCATAAAAGGATATTGGTTTTCATTAAATTCGTAGAGATAAGAAAATTATGATCTGTCAATTCTGTCGTCATCACGATCAGCATCGCCAGAAATGACACGAGTTTTCATCATAATTTCTGTCATCATTTGTTCATGAGAATATAATTTCTATCGTGATGCGAAATCTAAAGAAAGTGTTAATCCCTTTAATAGTTTAAGTACATTCGGATGCTTTTACACACCATTCGCATTATGGGTATAAAGAAAGAAAGGCAGTTGTTTAGATATATGATGACAATAACAATCGTACCCAGCTTTATGGCAGTTGAATGTTACCCATATGTAATGCTTAACTAAAGGGACACGCACCCCTGGACTAAGAGAATTTGCAAGGTTCTTGACGTCTTAAGAATTTTGCAGTGTTGGGCTTTTTATTTATTTATTTATTTATTTATTTTTTGTGACACCAGGACGGGCCAAAAAATAAAATAAAACAGCCCTCGTCGGGCCTGGGCACGAGGAATACTTAAAGTGAAGAGAAACAGAGATGGAGAGGGTAATGACTTGTCAGATGTGAAGGGATAATAAAAGATGTGTAATGAATATCCAAGAATATTCAGTGTAGCTGTAGGCATAGAAAAAGAACCTTAACGGGAGGAAGACTTAAAATCGAACTGTCCTATACAGATCTATTTAAGTTCGAAAAACCTTCAGCTGTAGTATCGCAACGTATAATATCTATCCTAATATCTGTATATCAATATACACCCACCCACACATCTGTAGGGACTCAGGGTTGAAGAATCTTCCTAGCTTACCCTTTAGCAACCAAAATACCGTGATGGGGAACTGTGGTGACCCTTTACCCCCAAGAAGCTGAGTTGGGTAACATGGGGTGAATTGGATTTTGGTAAGTGGGTTTGAGCTTCGATTCAGCCCTCTCTACAATATGGGAAGTGCTGCAATTGTGTACATATATACATATGCGTGTGTGCGTTTTTTTTTTCTTATATATAAGTGTAAATATATCTTGTACATAAATAATTGAAAATTGAGCTGGATGGTGGTAACTATAGAACAGAACTGATGTAGTAGGATGTTTTCATTCCTTAACCATCCTCTTTTCTGCATGGTTAGGGGTAAATTCCCAGGCCCATGAATCCTTCTCCTATATCCCTTTTAGTAGCCTCTTACTACAGGCAAAGAATACCAGGCTAGTATTCTTTTTAATAAAAAAAAAATGTTAAGAAGTAAAGACCTTGAGTACGCTAATATTGTCAACTGCAGACAACAGAGAAACATTTACTTCTTCTTAAAAACTTTTAAATTGTTAAATGAGCAATAAAGCTCTCTCTCTCTCTCTCTCTCCTCTCTCTCTCATCTCTCTCTCTCTCTCTCTCTCTCTCTCTCTCTCTCTCTCTCTCTCTCTCTCTCTCTCTCTCTCTCTCCTCTCTCTCTCTCTCTCTCTCTCTCTCTCTCTCTCTCTCTCTCTCTCTCAGGTATTTACAGTAAAAAGAAGAGTTGTTTCATCAGTTTTCATATAAAATATGGCTTTGTTGGGCTATATAGTAGTTTAGTTGCTGGTTTTTATGCTCTTATTGCTGCTTCAGCCACTGTATGTTTCGTTGTTGTTGTTTTCACTGCTTCTGTTATTCTTAGTTTCAATTATAGTTTTATTTCAGATATTTGTTTCTGTGATTGTAAATGTTTTTGGTAATTGCACTCTTCTTGATAGTATCTTTTCACAAAGTAAGCTATATATGTGTATGTGTGTGTGTAAAATACAGTCACACTCACACTCGTATGCAGTATATACGTGTAATTAGAATTGGATGGGTTGAAACCAAGTTATGAGTTGAGCAATCTTTGCCTTCCATATTCCATTCTCTCTCTTTTACTCTTCATTTTATTCCCTCTTTCTCCTGGGGAAGGAGACGACAATACAGTCTCTGTGCTCCCTTCCTCAGTATTTTCCTCCCTTAAAGAGTCATGCTTTTGCTTTGACCCTGCTATTCACCATTTTAGGGAGTTTATAACCCCTGTGTCATGAATTATGAGTATTGATTAGGTAAAATGGAGGTGAGTAATTGAGTGAAATGAGTGAGTACATATCTAGTTTGGATGAAAACTGTGATAACATTTAGGAATAAATGCAAAGAGAAGGTTTTATGGAGTGATTTTGCCTATGGCATTGTATAGAGCTGTGACTTGCAATTAAAGAGAGGCTGAGAGGGACAGTTGTCATGAAGATGGGGTGTTTAAAAAGTACAATATGTGCTTTTAGCATGGTTTGAATGAGAACTGTGATGATATGGTAGAGAACAGGCGATAGAAAAAAGTTGCATCATAAGATTTAGACCAGAAAGTCCTGAGATGGCTTGGGCATATGGAAAAAATGAATGAGAAACAATTAGCAAAGAGAGTGGAGTAAAGCCCAAAGGAAGATCTGGTATTAGATGAATGGATGGGTTGGAAAACGCTGGTAGTGGTATGCCAATAGAGCAAGATATGAGAGAGTGGAAGAGATAGGGATGGGTAGAGAGATATTGTCTGGGGACAGCATGGGCCAAAGAAACTTTTTCGCACCTGTTAGCTGTTGCAAACTGGGACAGATGCATGTGTGTGAGGGGGTTGCTCTGAGATAAATTCATGGTAAAAACCAGATGCAGCTATCAAACTCTACAATAAAAGTTCACCCACTTTATCTGTGGGTAACCCAAGAGGTGTGATGGGAAAGCGTAATAACCCTTTGTCCCCAGTGAGGAAAGATGGGAAAAATGGGTCTAATTGGCTTAATGGTGAATGAGTGTATGTTTTCAATCGGCATTCCTCATACATGGGGCTTGATGCGATCATTATCTATATGAAAAATATTTACCCCGACCGGGACTTGAACCTAGGACACATAATCACTGTGGCAAGGCGCTACCAACTACACCACTGAAGGTCTAAAAGGGAAACAAACCTTACAGTTATATCTGCTATACTAGGAATTAACGCATTCTAACTGAATGCCACTCTGTTCATATTACAGTTTTCCCCAACCTCACTCGTGGCTTTGTTTTCGCATTTAATTCAAATCTCGGCCTCATATGGGACCAACAGTAATCAAATAAGCACATTACCATAAGTGAAAACATGAGTAATTTTTACTCCGACCGAGACTTGAGCTTAGGACACATAATAACTGTGCCAAGGTGCTACCAACTACACCACAGAAGGTCTAAAAGGGAAACAAACCTTACAGCTATATCTGCTATACTAGGAATGAACGCATTCTAATGCATGCCACTTTGTTCATGATACAGTTTCCCCCAACCTCACTTATGGCATCGTTTTCGTGTAGTTGGTAGTGCCTTGGCATTGTAATCATGTGTCCTAGGTTCAAGTCTCTGTTGGGATAAAAATTATTCATGTTTTCACGTATGGTAATGTGCTTATTTGATTATTTTTGGTCCGAAATGAGATTGAGATTTCAATTAAATGCGAAAACGAAGCCACGAGTGAGATTGGGGGAACTGTAATATGAACAGAGTGGCATTCAGTTAGAATACATTCATTCCTAGTACAGCATATATAGCTGTAAGGTTTGTTTCCCTTTTAGACCTTCTCAAGTGTAGTTTGTAGCACCTTGGCACAGTAATTATGTGTCCTAGATTCAAGTCCCGGTCAAGGTAAAAATTATTTATGTTTTCACATATGGTAATGTGCTTATTTGATTTTTGTTGGTCCCGAATGAGATAGAGATTTGAATTAAATGCGAAAACGAAGCCACGAGTGAGGTTAGAGGAAACTGTAATATGGACGGAGTGGCATTCGATTAGAATGCATTCATTCCTAGTATAGCAGATATAGCTGTAAGGTTTGTTTTCCATTTAGATCTTCTATGGTGTAGTTGATAGTGCCTTGGCACAGTAATTATGTGTCCTAGGTTCAAGTCCCGGTCGGGGTAAAAATGATTCATGTTTTCATGTACGGTAATGTGCTTATTTGATTATTGTTGTTTCCAAATGAGATTGAAATTTGAATTAAATGTGAAAACGAAGCCTCGAGTGAGGTTGGAGGAAGCTGTAATATGAACAGAGTGGTATTCAGTTAGAATGCATTCATTCCTAGTATAGCAGATAAAAGCTATAAGGTCTGTTTCCCTTTTAGACCTTCTGTGGTGTAGTTATTAGTGCCTTGGCACAGTAATTATGTGTACTAGGTTCAAGTCCTAGTCGAAGTAAAAATGATTCATGTTTTCACATATGGTAATGTGCTAATTTGATTATAGTTGGTCCCAAATGAGATTGATATTTGAATTGAATGTGAAAACGAAGCCATGAGTGAGGTTGGGGGAATCTGTAATATGAAAAGAGTGGTATTCAGTTAGAAAGCATTCATTCCTAGTATAGCAGATATAGTTGTAAGGTTTGTTTCCATTTTAGACCCTCTGTCGTGTAGTTGGTAGTGCCTTGGCACAGTAATTATATGTCCTAGGTTCAGTCCCGGTCTAAGTAAAAGTGCTTCATGTTTTCACATATGGTAATGTAGTTATTTGATTATATATATATATATATATAATATATATATATATATATATATATATATATATATATATATATATATATATATATATATATATATATATAATTTTTACCTTGACCTCGACTTGAACCTAGGACACATAATTACTGTGCCAAAGCGCTACCAAATACACCACAGAAGATCTAAAAGGGTAACAAACCTTACAGCTATATCTGCTATAATAGGAATGAACGCATTCTGTGTGAATACCACTCCGATAGAATGTGTTCATTCCTAGTACAGCAGATATAACTGTATGGCTTATTTCCCTTTTAGACCCTCTGTGATGTAGTTGGTAGTGCCTTGGCACAGTTAATTATGTGTCCTAGATTCAAGTCCCGGTCAAGGTAAAAATTATTTATGTTTTCACATATGGTAATGTGCTTATTTGATTTTTGTTGGTCCCGAATGAGATTGAGATTTGAATTAAATGCGAAAATGAAGCCACGAGTGAGATTAGAGGAAACTGTAATATGAAACGAGTGGCATTCAATTAGAATGCATTCATTCCTAGTATAGCAGATATAGCTGTAAGGTTTGTTTCCCATTTAGACCTTCTATGGTGTAGTTGGTAGTGCCTTGGCACAGTAATTATGTGTCCTAGGTTGAAGTCCCTGTCGGGGTAAAAATGATTCATGTTTTCATGTATGGTAATGTGCTTATTTGATTATTGTTGTTTCCAAATGATATTGAAATTTGAATTAAATGTGAAAACGAAGCCTCGAGTGAGGTTGGAGGAAGCTGTAATAGGAACAGAGTGAATTCAGTTAGAATGCATTCATTCCTAGTATAGCAGATAAAAGCTATAATGTCTGTTTCCCTTTTAGACCTTCTGTCGTGTAGTTATTAGTGCCTTGGCACAGTAATTATGTGTACTAGGTTCAAGTCCTAGTCGAAGTAAAAATGATTCATGTTTTCACATATGATAATGTGCTAATTTGATTATTGTTGGACCCAAATGAGATTGAGATTTGAATTAAATGTGAAAACGAAGCCATGAATAAGGTTGGGGGAATCTGTAATATGAAAAGAGTGGTATTCAGTTAGAAAGCATTCATTCCTAGTATAGCAGATATAGCTGTAAGGTTTGTTTCCATTTTAGACCCTCTGTCGTGTAGTTGGTAGTGCCTTGGCACAGTAATTATGTGCCCTAGGTTCAGTCCCGGTCTGGATAAAAATGAATCATGTTTTCACATATGGTAATGCTGTTATTTGATTATATATATATATATATATATATATATATATATATATATATATATATATATATATATATATATATATATATATATATATATATATATATATATATATATATAATTTTTACCCTGAACTCGACTTGAGCCTAGGACACATAATTACAGTGCCAAAGTGCTACCAAATACACCACAGAAGGCCTAAAAGGGTAACAAACCTTACAGCTATATCTGCTATACTAGGAATGAACGCATTCTGTGTGAATGCCACTCCAATAGAATGTGTTCATTCTAACATAGCAGATATAACTGTATGGCTTATTTCCCTTTTAGACCTTCTGTAATGTAGTTGGTAGTGCCTTGGCACAGTAATTATGTGTCCTAGGATCAAATCCCAGTCGGGGTAAATATTATTCATGTTTTCACATACGGTAATTTGTTATATATATATATATATATATATATATATATATATATATATATATATATATATATATATATATATATATATATATATATATATATATATAAGCTTTAGTTTAATGCTCGTTAGTTCATTCTAAAAATTTGTAAATTTTGGTATTTTGTATCATCCTTTACGTTTTGAAAGGACATTATAATGCTCTATATATATACAGCGTTAATAGCATTTAATAATGTGCCAGAGAACCTAATTCCATTTACCCATAATCTCGATGATTACGAAATGGAAGCACCTTGAGGGTATTTAATTGTGATAATAATGATACTCTTTGCCAGCCATATGGCTCCAGCCACTTAGACCACAGTTATTACTAATACTATAGAATATAGTAATAATAATAAGGCTCTCTCTCTCTCTCTCTCTCTCTCTCTCTCTCTCTCTCTCTCTCTCTCTCTCTCTCTCTCTCTCTCTCTCTCTCTCTCTCTCTCTCTCTCTCTCTCTCTCTCTCTCTCTCTCTCTCTCTCTCTCTCTCTCTCTCTCTCTCTCCCGGAGAAACTTCCATTATAATGAATAAAAGGCTGCATAGGCTAATCATGATACTGTGTGCTCACTAATACCATAATTACTGATTTTAAGTTATATTTTGTAATAATCAGCACTGATATATATATTTCCGGTTTTACGTCACGGACTCCCTTTTCTACCAAGGGCTAGGACGGTTGCCATCTTGGAAAGGACTTGTTTTGGCAGATGTAATCCTTACGCTGAGTGCATGCCCTTGCTAACCTCAGACCGTGACGGGGCGCGAACCTTCGACCTGACGCCTCAGAATCACTGATATATATATATATATATATATATATATATATATATATATATATATATATATATATATATATATATATATATATATATATATATATATATATATATATATATATATATATATATATATATATGATAGGAAAAGCCCATTTTATTTAATGGGCTTTTCCTATTATTTTAGATTGTATGTTGCCAGTTCAGTGTTATTAATATATATATATATATATATATATATATATATATATATATATATATATATATATATATATATATATATATATATATATATATATATATATATATATATATATATATATATATATATATATATATATATATATATATATATATATATGTATGTATGTATGTATGTATGTATATATATATATATATATATATATATATATATATATATATATATATATATATATATATATATATATATATATATATATATATATATATATATATATTCAGTGAACCCTCACTACATCGCAGTTCACCTTTCGCAAATTCAGTGCATCGCCGTTTTTTGGGCGAGTTTTTTTTCTTTTTTTATGGTTATATGCGAGAATATTAAAGTTTTCAGTATTTTCATTATTTTATTGAAATTTTTTTTAAATTATTTTATTGATAAAAAAAAAGTATTTCCCTGCCTAAGAATAGTAAAACAGTAAAAAAATAGTAAAACATAAATTTAAACATGTAACTGCACCATAGAAAGTACAATACCGGTATCGGCGTTTCGGAAAACGCAAAGGGTCGCATGTACGTGAGCTAGCACATATTGAAATTTCCAGTATTTTCATTATTTTATTGATAAAAAAAAGTATTTCCTAGCCTAAGAATAATAATACAGTAAAAAATAGTAAAAAAAAATAAATTTAAACATGTACCTCACAATATTGCACCATGGAAAATACGATACTGGTATCAGGGTTTCGGAAAACAAAAAGGGTCACCTACGTGAATTAGTACATATTAAAATATCCAGTATTTTCATTATTTTATTGATAATAAAAAGTATTTCATAGCCTTAGAATAATAAAGCAGTAAAAAATAGTAAAAAACATAAATTTAAACATGTAACTCACGGTATTGCACCATGTAAAATATTGTACGATAGTGTACACTGTATTGGCGTCTTGGAAAACGCAAAGGGTCTCACCTACATGAGTTAGTACATGGGATGCTATTGGCTGATGGGTGGGAGATGACGAATCACAGAATTGTTTTTCTGTATGTTCTGTATCATGGGGTTTGATTGGCTTTTTTATTGCAGCTTCATTCTCCCAGCATCTTCCATTGTCTCACGTCACCCATTCAGTCGACTCACGTGTGCGCCATTGGCATTGTGCTTGTGATTTTGTGAAACTTTCGTAGTTCATCCTCTGCAATGCGTCCCAAGCGTCCTTCATCTTCTATGGCTTCTGGTAGTAAGCATAAGCAGCAAAGGAAGATGTTGACCATAACAGAAAACGTAAAACTGTTAGATATGCTGAAGGAATGAAGAAGGTTTACGGATGTCAGCCGCCATTTTGGCATCAACGAATCTTCTGTTCGATACATAAAAAAGAACGAGGTAAATATCAGGAAAACAGCGACTATTTTTTTTAATAAAACAGCGAAGAGAGTCATAACACCTCGCAATAAGATAATAGTGCGGATGGAATCTGCTTTGGCCTTGTGGATTGCTGATTACAGGAAGAAACCATCAGCTTAGACACCAATATCATACAAACAAAGGCGAAGAAGCTGTACGAGACATTCGCTGCAAACAAACCCGACGAAGATAGTGGCTAGCAACTGTGAGGAGGAGGAGAGAAAAGAAGATATCGACGACCCACAATCAGGACCCACCAGCGATTCTCCACTGAGGAAACAATTTTTTGTTGCAAGCAAGGGATGGTTCACCAAACTTCAAAAACTCTTTGGCCTAAAGAGCTTTTCGGTACATGGTGAAGCTGCCTCTGCAAAAACAGCTGTAGCTGAAGAATAGTAAAGAACGACTTCAAGAAAATTATCGAGGAAGGCGAATATGCTCCTGAGCAAGTCTTTAACATGGATGAGATTGGCTTATTTGGGAAAAGAATGCCGTCTCGCACTTTTCTCTTCAAGGAAGAAGCTAAAGCCCCGGGATTTAAAGTGCACAAAGACCGTGTTACCCTCGTCATGTGCGGGAATGCTGTGGGCTTCATGTTGAAGTCCAGGCTTATCTACAAGTCTAAGAACCTAGGGCTTTGAAGAATAAAAATAAGAATCTGCTGCCAGTGTATTGGATGTATAACCCTAAGGCCTGGATCACGAAAAGCCTCACATCTGACTGGTTTCACCAATGCTTTATCCCTTAGGTCAAAGTTTATCATGCAGAGAAGGGCCTTAAATTTAAAGTCCTTCTTTTGATGGATAATGCTGGTGGTCACACAACTGATCTCAAATATGACGGTGTTCAAGTAGTGTTCCTGCCACCGAATACAACATCACTGATTCAGCCTATGGATCAAGGCATTATTCGTGCATTCAAGGCCCTCTATACACGAAATGCCTGGTGAACCTGGTTGACTCCTTAGATGCGGACAAAGAATTTGTACTGAAGACGTACTGGCGTAACTACACGATTGCTACATGCCTTCAAAATATTCAGAATGCAATCGAAGAGATGAAGCCGGCCACAATCAATGCCAGCTGGAAGAAATTGTGGCCCGAAGTCATCTACGACTAAAAGGGATTCGCTCTTGACGAAGTCCATAACTCGGCAGTTGCGAAAGCTGTGAAGTTGGCTGCATTTCTAGGAGGAGAAGGCTTTAAAGATATGACTCACGAAGACGTGAATGAACTGATCGACTGCCACTCGCAGCCTTTAGCTGATGAAGACTTGGAGGAAATGACAAAATCAGCGAGAGAAAAAGAGGAAGTAGATCAACCAGAGGAAATGCACGAAGAAGTCAAAGTACCTGGCCTTACACTCAAACATCTGGCAGCCATGTATAAACATGTGAAAGAACTCCAACAACTGTCGCAGGAACATGATAATATGGTTCGTTCTGTGACCTTCTGCAATATTGTCGACGATGCAGTGACTCCTTACAAGACCATCTTCGCACAAAAGAAGAAACAGCGACAGCAACTCCCCATTACTATGTTCTCTCGCAAAAAGCAGCCGTAAAGCTGTCATTGGCTATGGAGTATTTGGCTATGAATTATGGACATGTCGTCATCACCTCATTCACGGTAAGTTTACCTATCATGTTCATATAAATTTACGCTTGCACACTGTTATTAAAAAAGTAGAGGGTGATTTGTTAAAAGTGCAGGGAGGGTTTATACAGTAAAGGTAAAAATAAATGTAAAATACCTATGTATATATTGTGCTCCTACTTCGCGGATTTTTGCCTATTGCTACCGGTCCCGGAACCGAACCCTCGTAATAAACGAGGGAGCACTGTATATATATATATATATATATATATATATATATATATATATATATATATATATATATATATATAAATCAATTATCCTGCAGCTCATTTGTATCAATCTCAAAGTATTATTTATAAAAATAAGACTGAAAATATCCCTTCTATTTAGGCTGTGAGAGAGTAAATCGCCATCATTACTAATAATGATGTATATTAGCTGCACATTCCACGCCACGGTGAGTAAAATTGATTACAGACATCATTGTCTTCGTTGTCATTCGTTTATATATATATATATATATATATATATATATATATATATATATATATATATATATATATATATATATATATGTATGTATGTATGTATGGAATCATTCAGTCACCGGGAGAAGAACACAACTTAATTTGTTGCTGGACCCAAGCCCGCATAATGGAGAAGGTTGGTGCATGAAATGACATCCGATACTCTAATTTTAGTCTAAACCAAATTTTTAGCCTCCTGAAATCTGTGACGGAATGGAGTAAAGATTGGTCAGCTGTGCCAAAATTTCGAGTTCAAACCCGCCTTTTTTCCTTGGCAAAAGGATGAATATTCACCCATTCACAACGAGGCTATGGAAGTGACAATAATGGTGTCTGTAATATTCTAGCTTCAGTCAACTTTGTAGGTTTACTGAGTACACCAGTGGTTAAAGCTTGCCTTTCATGGAGCCAACTATTTCTCATCTTCACCTTCAGATATTATTGTTAGATGAGTAACGGTGTTTGAATGTTATTGCTTGTATTTTACTACTTTTAAATAAGAGTCACTTCCATGGGACTTGGTAGCAGTTTCCCACTTCGCTTTAGCGAGTCACATAGGGTTGGGGGGTTCTATGCTGCAATAAAGAATTAACTAGACTTGAGTAGGAAATCATGTAGATAAGCAACTTT
>JAXCGZ010019100.1:60000-85000 GCA_037179515.1 Halocaridina rubra
TCTGGTAAGAATGAGTGGATGAAAGGCTAATATAAGAGAGAGAGAAAAGTTTTTGTTTTTCGAGGACTTGTTGCATGTGGAGGATGATCGAGAGTGGGTGATGGCGGCTGTGGATGATGCTAGGAAAATGCCTATGGCACGTGAAGAGATTGACAAGGCAATAATGAGAAAGAATGTGCAACTGGCTTTTAAAATAATGAAAGCTGATGACTCAAAGGGTTAAGACGAGTTTCATGTGGAATGACTGTCAAAAGGTTTCTAAACCATAATGGAATGGTTTATGAGGGTGTTGAATGTGGTTTTCAGTGAAGGGATTGTTTCATTTGATTAGAAATGTGTGACTTAGCTTCCACCGTAAAATGGGAAGGAAGTTAAGTACGCCTATGGTTGATATAAAGGAATGTTTGCTGAGAGTGGTTGATAAGATTGATGGGCGAGTATTGATTGAGAGACTTATGATGAGAACTTGGAGCAAGTAAGGAGGAGCATTGTAGTATCTGGAAAATAAAAAGTTGAGTGAATCAAGTGTCTGTAGTGGGTAGTCTCTGTGGCTAAATGGTAGCGTCCGCGACTCTGAGGCGGCTGGTCGAGGGTTCGCGCCCCGTCACGGACTGAGGTTAGTAAGGGCATTCACTCAGGGTAACGATTATATCTTCCAAAACAAGTCCTTCGCAAGAAGGCAACCGTCCTAGCCTTTAGTAGAGAAGGGAGTTCGTGACGTAAAAGCCAAATCAACCAATCAAAACAGAATCATTCAAGTGTCTGTAGTAAGTTAGATTTGTTTGTGGCATGTTGAAATGATAACGATGTCTTGAGGCATTTTTATGAATTTAGAGAAAATGTATAATAAGGATGAAAGAGAAACATGAAGCGTGATAAAATGTATAATAAGGATGAAAGAGTAACATTGTGAAGCGTGATATGATCATATGAAATAGGAGAGAGATTGTTAAAAGTTCTCAAACCCTTTTGCATCGTTAGAATGTGTTGTAGAATTTGAATTGGTTTGAGGGTAGCTATGCTTAACTTCACAGAGAAACTTCTTTTAAGGACTGATAATGCCTAAGTCATTGCATGGTGCAGAGACTTGTAATATAAGAGAAGATGGAAGAAAGATAATACATTTTTTCGAGATGAGGTGTTGTGTGTGATAGATCTATCAAGAAAAGGATAGAGTGAGAGATGTGGAGCTAAGGCAGAGAACGGGCATAGGAAGTGAAGTCTGGGGTGTTTTGGCACATGGATGAATAAAAACGAAGAACAGTTTGATAAGGAAATGTGCAGTGCATAATTAAGTGAAGTTTAGCCAAGAGGAAGAACTTTTAATACACGTGATATGACTGTGGAGCAAGGACAAGATAGTCCAGGAGAAAAGATGGATGGAGAGCGATTGTGATTGGATGATGTTGTCCAGGAGATTTACCCGCTTCTGGTCAGTGCTGCAAACCAGGAATCGTGCGAAATACGGGAGGGAAATTTGCCATTATGAAGCTCTGAAAGTAAAGTTGCCAATTCTTTCGAATCAAAAGGCAGATGAGCTGTGTCACGTTTACATTGTGGGAAGCGAGAAGTGCAGCAGGGTGGGAGAAATGTGGACACCTTTTATCATTAAGGTGTTTGGAAGGGATGGGGGATGGGTCGCGTCATGAATAGATATGCATTGACAAGCCACATGCTGTTGAGGAGGGATTAGGGCACACACGCACACACACATATGTGTGTGTGTGTGTGTGTGTGTGTGTGTGTGTGTGTGTGCGTGCTAATTCGCGTAACCGAGATAGATAGCAAGTGATATAGCTTAGGAAAAGCATCTTTTCAGAGTTACAAACCAAGTTGTAGAGAATACTTTTATGAGTGACTGTACATAAAATCCTTTCAAGATTTGTAGCACCAGCAGACAACAACATCATTGATCAAATTATATAAGAAACTATTATGGACGCTTATAAAAGCGAGCGGTTATCTCGGGTCCTCTGTACTTTGACTGTTTTTTTTCTGTCTGTCGTTTTCCTTTGTGTAACATTACCTCATCTCTGCCTTGCCCTTAACCTTTTTCTTTTCCTTCGTCTTGGTATTTTCTCGTGCCAAGGCCTTTATTGATGAGGGCAGTTTTTGGCTGTCCCGGTGTCACACTCTTAAAAAAAATAACAAGGAAAAAATCAAATATATAGCAGGGGATTTCATATTCTGCTATTAATTCGTTGACAAAGCCGTCAAAAATACATATTAATATAAGATTTACATCAGAGAGTAATGAAGAAAAATGAAATAATTCTTTTTGTAAACTGTATATTATGAGAATGGGGTTAATGAAATACTCAAATAGGAAAGTTGGGTGAATGATTTTTTGGGGGGGTATTAATTATATTGCGGTCATCATTATTACCAGTTTGTCAAGTAATGTAGAAATTTTGTTGTATATGACCAAAAAAAAAAATAATAATAATAATTATAAAGATCACTTTTTGAGATATATGTTCAAAATCCCAGATAAATATGAACATACATTTTGCAAATTGTATCAATTCCAAATAATAGAATTTCAATCATATATTAAAACTGAACAAAACTCCGTTAAGGGGGGTTTACACTGTCAAACGGTTCGTCGAACGCGGTTCGACAGACAAGTGTTTGAAGTGATGTTCGAACGTGTGAACGGGGTATTTGGTTGTCGAACACGGAACATGTTCTACACCCAAATACCCCGTTCACACGTTCGAACATCACTTCAAATACTTGTCTGTCGAACCGCGTTCGACGAACCGTTTGACCGTGTAAACCCCCCTTTAGACGTAGATGTTCTTTGAATCAATATTTTCGAGCTAAGAAAATACTTTATTGATATTTATATGAAAAATAAGAGTGTGCCATATATTTCATATTTTATAAAAAAAAAAAACAAGCATATAAACAAACAAATACTGTACATTGCATTTATATAGTTGATCTTTAATTGGGAGCATGTTTATTCATTTGTTTTCAAACTGTATTACATGTTGCAATATATATTTGGATAGTAAAATGAAAAAGTGCATCTCTGTTTCCTTCTGTGCCCTTGGCATTATTGTAACGCGCACACACACACACACACACACACACACACACACACTTGTTCCGGTTTTACGTCACGGACTCCCTTATCAACCAAGGGCTAGGACTTTTGCCTTCTTGCGAAGGACTTGTTTCGGCAGATGTAATCCTTACGCTGAGTGCATGCCTTTGCTAACCTCAGACCGTGACGGGGCGCGAAACCTCGACCTGACGCCTCAGAGTCGGAGACGCTACCGACTGAGCCACGGCGACTACACACACACACACACACACACATATATATATATATATATATATATATATATATATATATATATATATATATATATATATATGAACATACAGTGATACCGTAATAAATATCACCCAACGTTGCACCAGAAAGAGTTCTAAATAGGATATATACAGAGCTATATATAAATGATTTTTTCTTTAGTATGTAAATAATTTTTTTTGTTAGAAATGTTTTGAATTATATATATATATATATATATATATATATATATATATATATATATATATATATATAGAGAGAGAGAGAGAGAGAGAGAGAGGAGAGAGAGAGAGAGAGAGAGAGAGAGAGAGAGAGAGAGAGAGAGAGAGAGAGAGAGAGAGAGAGAGAGAGAGAGAGAGAGATTCGGTTATTGGTGTCATCTTTCATTGGCAAGGCCAGTATATGGAAAGTCAGTTCCATTCTCTTCTATGGGAGTTTCATTTATCTAAGAAATGGTGTTGAATAAAGATGCACGAAAAAAAAGGCTCGTTTTTGTATTCTCCGTAGCAAAACTGCCTAGATTTATTTTTGGTTCTTTGAGTTAGGGAGCAGTTATATGTGTTTGTGTGCGTTTCATAGATAGATAGGTAAATTGATAGAGAGAGAGAGAGAGAGAGAGAGAGGAGAGAGAGAGAGAGAGAGAGAGAGAGAGGAGAGAGAGAGAGAGAGAGAGAGAGAGAGAGAGAGAGAGAGAGAGAGAGAGAGAAAATATGCCCCGCATGGGTTCATAATTATGTGGTCTGCAAATGTATCCATTTTTAGGGTCCCTTGCTATTGCCACCGTCAAGTCTCATGCAAACTAAGTAGGGGAAAGCAAAGGGTTGAGTTGCTCCTCTACACTACTCCCCAAAGAAAAAAATATATAGAGATGAAAATAATAAAAATAAAATGTTTTTTTGTGTGTGTTTTTTTTTATGCATTCTATAAAATTATATGTGTATGTTTGTCTGTATGTCAAGGCCATAATATACTATCTCTGTCTTGTGGAAGCCTGAACGCAACAGCTATCAGAAGTTATGGGGTTTTCATGTCATAATTTGATAAAGTTCGCTGGATTTGGTGCTGATAATGAAGTTTGCTCGGCAATGTTGATTGTTGCTGAAGCTTTTATCGTGAGAAACCAAGTTGTTAAAGTAAAGTTTCATTCTTTGCTTTGATGAAGGTTTTTATATAATGATACTTAATCTGTTAGGTTTAGACTCATTTGCTCTTTTACATTTTCTTAATTGCCTTTGAATTCTTTCCGTGTCCTAGTCTTGCCAACCTATTTACTCTTCCCGTGTTTTAGTTATGTGTTTTTTCTTTCCCCTCTACCCTCACATCCTCTTCCTCTTTTTAGAAAAAAAAATTCCATATTCTTCAGTTCGTCTAGCATAGTACCCTTCCTGACCGTATATTATAAATTTGTGCTGTCATTCTTTACTGACTGCTATGTTTGTGCAGTGTCCCCATGAAGGCAGTTCCTGTCCATTGTAGCAATAGTTCCATTTGGCAGACCTTGCACTCGACATTCTCTTGGCCCTGAGACCCTTTCAAGTTTAGAGATAAGAGTGCCAACCCACAAGGAGACACTCAAGGCCACGGGTGCCATGCCAAACGAATTCTCGACTTGTCCTTAGCCACAAAGTGCCAAGAAATCTAATCCTGGTATCTTACATTATTTTATTCTATTTTCTTTTTTAATCCCTAGTAGCCGTTAACGTTTTTCTACCCTTTTTACAGCAACTAGTCTCTATATTCTCCATGGAAAAGATCACGTAAAAACACTTTTTTTTCTACACTCTCCTTGTCCATAGCTTCTCGACCGCATAGTAATATATGACTTTGACCCAATTTTTCACGTTGGTGAAGGGTTAGTACGCTAGATTTGTATGCGGCTGTTATTGCGGCTTCTCTTATGAAAGATCCAAACTTCAAGGAGAATCTCTCCACGTGTCATTGTATGTTGAAACTTTGAGTATTTATCTTGGAGCATAGCAAGAGTTAATGTAAACCCAAGCTAAATGCTATCTCTCTCTCTCTCTCTCTCTCTCTCCTCTCTCTCTCTCTCTCTCTCTCTCTCTCTCTCTCTCTCTCTCTCTCTCTCTCTCTCTCTCTCTCTCTCTCTCTCTCTCTAATTTATCTATTTATCAACTTCTGAAAGTTAAATTCACTTCTTTTTTATATTTGTAAGGATTACTATTAGCGACGTTCTATAATGATTCAGTGTCGTTTCCTTTATCTCTTCTTTATTCTTTAGTTTTCTTACTCCAAGAATATTTTCAAAATGCCAAATGAGGGCGTGGGATGAGGATATAGGCGTATGAACACATCTGTACCTCGGTTCATCATCCTTTGCTCATCTGGTTCTCGAACTTAACTCACATCTAAAAAAGACTGAAAATATTTTAATCAAAGCCTGCAGAGGATCTCTTACATCATCTTTTCCACTGATCAGAATTCCTAGTTATCTTAGATTACCTAGTCGTCAATAACTATTTACACTCTCAAATAAAAAAAAAAAACTGATTGCAATCTTATTGGTAATTTTTTTTTCTCTCTCTCTCTCTCTCTCTCTCTCTCTCTCTCTCTATATATATATATATATATATATATATATATATATATATATATATATATATATATATATATATATATATATATATATATATATATATATATGACAGAGAGCTCCCATGTCAAAACCTAGCAATAGTATTTTCCCCAGTTATATGTTTGTGTCTTTATTAATGATATCATCATTCTAATAAATATGTACCCCCGCTAATTCACTTTAGTATTTAACTTAAGATATTATAAAGTATTTTTTTTATTTAGTAACTGTACATGGGGACATATGCATATGGGCACTCCCAGTGATATTGCAGTTGTTAAACATTACAATCTATATTTGGTCATGTGTAAATCAAATATTAATAGAAGATGCAATTCAATTTAAATATCATAGCATATACTTAAGAATAAAACAGAGTGTAACAATGGATTGATGGCAGAAGAGCACTCTGCTAGTATTAATGAAGAGTAACATATTATGGTTTAAATGTAGTGATCATTGACTGATGACAGAAGAGCACTCTGCAGTTATTAATTAAGAGTAATATTTGTAAAAAATAATTTTCAATAGCCCTTGTTGAGTGCCATCATATAAGTAAATCTCCTCTTTACCACAAAAACACTACAGACAATTTGAAGCAGATATAGTATAGCAAATTTCAGATTAAAGTAATAATTAGGTACCTATACATATACATGCATGCACATGTATCTATATATACATATGCATATACTCATATATAAATAACTAATTAGATGAGCAATAGAAATGCCACTGGGGCTTCATAATCTTACATATCTAGGAGAGAGAGAAAGAGAGAGTGAAAGTTTATGGTATTAATTTCTACAAAAAAAGTTCTTAGTCCTTTCCACCAATTTGCATTCATAAATACATACTCATGCACATCATCACCATCCAAGGGTGACACAACAAAGAAAAAGGACCGGCTGAAAAAACAGTCCGAGCATTGAGAGCTCAGAGACAGGGCAGTACAAGGCCCTGAGATGACAAAAGAGCCACCACTCCACACATTCACACATACATATGCATGCACATGGATGTACACACATGCATATATATATATATATATATATATATATATATATATATATATATATATATATATATATATATATATATATATATATTATATATCTCCCCCCATGTACATATGCACTGCCACCTGCATTCCTGTGCGAGCTTACACACTTACACATATACACATCTGTATACATACACACGTCATATAGGTACTATTGAAGTCATAAACTCATTTGTTAACATTGCACGGGAGTGAAAATGTAGGATTTTGATTATGGGAGGCTTTAATCATAGAGAGATAGATTGGTTAAATCTTGACCCACACAGTGGGGAGAACTCATTCAGGGCAAGATTCCTAGATTGTGTACAAGGGAATTTCCTACACCAACATGTATTGGAACCAACGAGAGCCAGGGGTGGGGATAAGCCATTGCTGCTTGATCTAGTGTTCACAGATAACGTGTAGGATAATGAAAAATTTGAGTATGAACCACCAATTGGGAAGACTGACCAGTGTGTGTAGTTGATGGAGTATATCATCGATGATGTTCTACCTGAAAGTAGAGGCACTGAGGACAAAAGGAGGTACTATCCGAAAGAAGATCACATCAAAATGAATGAGCTATTTGCAGTTATTGACTGGAGGACCTTATTTATCAACAAGTCTGTACAAAAAATTTACATCTTTTGTGAGGAATATGGGAAGCTAGTATATTGTTGCATACCTTCCACCAAAATAGGAATTAATCATGCCAGAGAGCTAAGGAGTGGAGAGATAAATGCTGGAAGAGGTATAGAAGGAGAAAAAATATAATTCCCTGGCAGACTTATAAAAGAACAAGAAATGATTACTAAGTAAAAGAAGAGAGGCAGAGAGAGACTATGAAGGGGTATCACCAGGAAGGCTAAATAAAATCCCAAACTTTTTCTGCAGCTTTATCAGAGGAAAACTGAAGGTATAAAACAGATTTTAAAGCTAAAGAGAGCGGATGGGAGCATCACTGAGACGGATGAAGAGATCTGCGAAGAATTGAACAAGGAGTTTCAGTCAGTATTCACAGTAGAATATACCCCAGCCCCTCAGATTGCAGAGATAGGCGCTCATGGGCCGGAATTAGAGAACATCATCTTTTCAGCCACAGAGGTATGCAAAGGGTTGATGGAGTTAGATGCCCATGAAGCTACTGGTCCTGATGATATATCCCTTTATGTACTTAAGAAATACGCTAATTCAATGTCAGCGGCACTAAGTGTCTTATTTGAAAAGTCACTGGAGTCTGGGGAGATACCAAGATGCTGGAAATAAGCCAACGTGGTACCTATCATCAAAGCGGAAAGGAGGGATATGGCTCTAAACTATAGACCTGTTTCCATGACCAGCATAGTTTGCAAAGTTATGGTGAAGCTACTAAGGAAACACATCTCTCTTCACTTGGAATGCTTTAACTTTTTGTCAGTGAGACAACACGGCTTCATAGAAGGTAGATCAACAGTAACAAACTTATTAGAATTTTATGATGAAGTAAACCGAATCTTACATGAAAGAGAGGGCTGGGCAGATTCCATATTCCTAGACTTCCAGAAAGCATTTGACACTGTCCCACACAGGAGACTTATTAATAAGCTGCAAGCAATGGCAAGAATACGTGGAAATATCTTGGCCTGGATAAAAACTTACTTACAAGGAAGGGAACAGAGTGTTAGAGTAAGACACACAGAGTCTGAATGGAAAAGAGTTTATAGTGGAGTTCCGCAGGGTTCAGTTTTAGCCCGACTTGTTCCTTGTATATGTAATTGACCTACCAGAGTCTGTAAATTCATTCATGAATATGTTTGCAGATGGTGCAAAGATTGTGAAGAAAGTAAGAAACGAGAACAATGGTAGAGTACTTCTGGAAGATCTAAATTGTCTGCATAAGTGGTCAGAAACTTTGCTAATGAAATTCGATACTTCAAAATGTAAGGTAATGAGAATGGGTACAAGTGCAAGAAAGCCCAAGCTTGACTACTCGGTGCAGGAGTACAATTTCAAGAGACAGAGAATGAGAGAGATCTAGGAGTAAACATACTGGCAGATTTGTCTCCAGAAATGCATATAAATTGCATTGTAAGGGCAGCATCTGCTGCTTTAGCAAATGTAAGGTTAGCCCTCAGGCACATGGACAAGGAAATCTTCAGAAATATTTACGTAACCTATGTGAGGCCAAAGCTTGAATATGCAGCTCCCTTTTGGAATCCACACTTGAAAAAGCACGTAGTTAAGCTGGAAAAAGTTCATAGACATGCCACGAAACTGATGCCATAAATACAGAATCTCAGGTATGATGAGAGGCTGAGGGAATTAGACCTACCATCACTCGAAGCTAGAGGAATGAGGGTTGATATGGTGACGATGTTTAAATTCCTTTATGGTTATGACAAAGTGGATAGGGATCGATATTTTAATATGGCTGGCACTACAACTAGAGGTCAGGGATTGAAGCTTAGTAAATAAACTTCTCTGCAGGATGTAAGGAAACACTTTTTCAGTGTGAGAGTAGTTGATAATTGGAATTCGCTAAGCGAGGAAGTAGTTAATCCTAACTCAATCCATAGATTTAAGGACAAGTATGATAAGTATCACTAGGTAAAAATGGGAACCGACCAGGAGACGGGCAGTTACGAGCTTGGAGCTTTTTTTCGTAAGCGCAATTAGGTAATTACATCACACTTTTATACAAACAGGTGAGAGTAGTATTATGAAAATGGGATAAGAAAATAAAAAAAAATGTACATGTAAACAGTTGCATATACATACACATATACACCCACACATACATGCATACACACATAAACACAACACCATCTTCTGGCATAGAATTTTAAAAGGAATAGAAAAAGAAAGACTGAAAGCTCCTCCCCCTCTCTTCCCTTCAAATTATGTATATTAGATAGGATTACGACACTTAATCCGTTATTATAATTATTGTTATTATTATTATTATTATTATTGTTATTATTATTATTATTATTATTATTATTATTATTATTATTATTATTATTATTATTTTTATTATTATTATTATTATTATTATTATTATTATTATTATTATTATTATTATTTACTATAGCTCTTGTATATAGATAAGAGTTACGAATCAAAAAAGTAGTAATTCTTGAAACACATATATATACACACATGTATACATATACACACATGCATATAAATATATATATGAGCCCCTGAGGAAGGTAGCTAGAATACTCCCTCCGTGTTCCCTTGCATGTCGTAAGAGTATACTAAATGGAGCGGAGCGAAGGGAGTGGGAAACCCCTCCTCTGTACTTTCTCTTCCCGAAAATTCAGAGCATTATTTCTTTATTTAGCCACTCCCCTTATAAGGGGAAAAATTGCTTATGTATATAGATAGACATTAGAGAGAGAGAAAGAGAGAGGGAGGATATTCCCTCCACCTCTCAATCCCATTTTTTTAGACAGATAGAAAAGGTCATTTAAATATGTTTAGATAGGATAAAAGAATTACATTTTCAATGTTTGGTATACACTAAGTATAGGATATAAGTTCTTTGGGTCGCAAAAGTGCATACAAAGTTCTAAGTAGCTCAGACATAGAGGTCTGAAATCCTTAAGATTTGTGCACTCTGTAATGTAGTGTACTAAAGTGTTGCCCCCATCACACTCACATAAATGGCATTTTGAGTGTTCTGAGTGCTCTTTATCAGTTTTCTCCCATATATTTCTATAACTAAGTCTTATGCGGACAGCAGCTCTATCACAGTCACCTGTAAGCATTTTACCCATGATGTATTTGTGTCTCAGCCTCATGAAGTTTTCGTAATGATGGGATCGAACAGCTGCTTACATGTTGTGTGAGTGTAGAAAGTTCTTGCTCTTCCATAATCTCATTATATAACATCGTTTTGAACTGAGACAGTGTGGTTATAGATTCAGACACTGAACTTTCAGTTGCCATATTTGCAAGCCTTTCAGCCTTTTCATTCATTACCTATTATTTCAACATGGGAGGGTACCCATGAAAACTTACCTTGGAGTTTGAATTTCGCGTAGTTAATAAGAGCATATTGAACTGCAGTCATGTGAGTTTTGTAGGAGCTTTTCAATGATTTCAGTGAGCCACATAATATAATAGCATTTATCCTTGCACTGATAACATGTTCAATAGCAAGTTTAAATCCAACAATATCACACTCGGTGATTGATGATCACTTTGGCATACTCAGTGCTTTGTCAAATATTATCTGCCCCTCAAAATTTTCATAAATTATAATGCTGCACCCAGACCCACCTGTACTGCTTATGTGAGACCCATCAGTATAAATGCAGTGTTTCAATTCTATTTGATAAAGTAGTTTCAATAAAGACTTCAATTTCATCTTGCCATTGATGATTTTTAATAATTGGGGTGACATTCGGACCGGATGATAATATTGGAAAGAGAATTTCTGGCTCAATCCTCTTGCCAGGAGTTATTAATAGTGCAGGACCACTCTAAGTAAATAGTGTTACATTATGTTTCTTGTCTCATTGGTTATAAGCTAAAATATTTTGGGATGAATTTGTCTTTCATACTCCATGTTCCTTTTATTAATTATTTAGTGATTGTTGGCATTGACTGCGGCTCTTGCAAATGACCAGCATTACATGGATGATGCTGAACTGGTTTCGCTAATTTAACTCTAAATATCACCACTGACTGTTTGCTTGTTCTATCAAAGGTTGGAGGTTAATTCATGTTGCATATTAAAGTTATGGTGCTCATAGGGTAGCAAGAAAAATCCTCATAGCTTTGTTTTTATTTTTTTTTCTAAAGGTCTTAAGATAGAGGTAGTCACAGTCCAGAGCTGCAGGGTGTGATAGTCGACTAATGGCCTGATATACGCAAGATAGAAAGTTCGACATATGGTAATACCAACACCAGATACCCAAATGGCAAGAAGCTTTAACGGTCTGAGTCTCTGTTGAAGTGTTTCACACAAATCTTTGACATACTCTGTGTGCGGGAGAGAAGGAACTGGTATTCCCAAATATTTATGATTTTCGCACACCTTAACCATTTGATTGTTTAATACAAGGTGGGGCTCTTGCGAGATACTGGAAAAGTACTTAGATTTTGGAGTTGAAATGACAAGACCAATGTCTTTTGATATTTGAGAAAAGTCATTAAGTATTAGTTGCATATCACTGGCAGAAGGTGCCCTTATACAAATGTCGTCTGCATACCATACGATGGTGCATACATCAGTTGGTAGTCTGAGAGACTTGAGAAGCTTATCAATTAAGATGTTAAAGAAAAGGGGAGACAAAACTCCTTCCTGAGTAGTCCCCAGTGTAAATTCCTTTCATTGGAAATAAGATAGTCTTTATAGTACAATTTGGAGGTTCGACCACTTAGGTAACATCTAATTAGTTGTAGTCGTTTACCTTTTACCCCTAAAGTTGCTAAAAAAAATGCAAAATAACGGTTCTGTTTGCAATATCAAAGGCATTTTGCAAATCTAGAAGAACAGTGACTTCAGAGTGGTGCTCAGCATTCATGAATTCTACAAAACACTCTTTGGTCTTCATTTTGTACTTTCTTTTTTTTTTGGAATTGGAATAATAATGCTTTTTTCCATTGTTTTGGAAGTGTGCCCTCATTATGAATAGTGCTGAATAAAAACTGAATTGGATTAATACCATTACAAATATCATCATTGAGATCTCGGATTACTTGGTATGTAATGCCATCCTCACCCATAGAGGTGCTCTTCCCATGGGAGAGAGCAAAGTCCAACTCACTTTTGGTTATGTAGTCAATGCATTTGTCCTCTTCCATTGTTCTTGCACAAGATAATTATATGTTCATTATTCTTTCAAAGTCAAGATTTTTAAATCGTTGTTGAATATCACAAGGAAGATTTTCAAAGGAAGTTGTCTTAGAGTATTGTTGTAAGAGAAGTTCTTCAGCAAGAGCTTGGGAATCATTTGTTTGTGAAACACTGATGTTTTTGCCTACCAGACCATTAAATTACTGCCAGATATTAGAACTGATAAAATGAGCATTGATAGACTGTAGGAAATTTTGAAGGTTCCTAATTCGAACATCACTTTTAAGCTTACAATGCTCTCGTAGCGTAAATAACAGATTTTCAAGAGTGGATGCATTGCTGCCCCTTTTATACATATCAACTGCTCTGTCTACCTGTTTTTTAAATGTGTTTAGCTTGTTATCTTCTGTCCAGTTGTTTTTCTTCTTGATTGCTTTGTGTTTAGGCTTGTGTGTGTAAGTTCTCTGGAATACATAGATCCGTTCTAATAATAGGTCATAGATTTCTTGGCCTGTAATGGTCTGAATATATATATTATCAATTGTAGAAGCCATAAAAGAGCGACGAGGGGCAACGTATTCAGTAAAAATATTTTTCTGCTTTCGTTTATGTACTTGACAATCGCCGGAATCGAGTAGGAATGTGCTCTCAAGTGCAAAGTGGTCAGACAATAGATCGTCTAGTCTCCTACAAGTAAAGTCTTTCCCGTATTCTAAACCATAATAAAATATGTAGTCTAGGTGAGTACGCAAACGTGGTCCTAGTAAGGTAAATTTGTAATCATTAATGAACTCAAAGTCGTCTGCCATTGTAATTACAGGTGCTATCAGATGTTTCTGCAAAATCTTGGTGTTTTGCATTTAAATCTCCAGAATATATAATGTTCTCATAAAAAAGATGATGTGCTAATTTTGTTTCATTGAAGGCATCAGTGCCAATATATGTTTTATAAACATAACAAGGACTGGTTTTGACATTTATTTTGAAAAGCATGTATGTGACGTTCTTATTATCGTCACCATCATTACCTGGAATAGTGCAGGTTTCAATTAACTGATGAGGCATGCAATTACTAATATAAGTAATGAGGCCTTGCTTACTATCAAGCGAATATTTTGAATAAACTTTTTATGTTGCACAACTGATGAGAGTGCAAACTTTCCTACAGACATACAAACGTTGGTTTCTCTTTTTTAACATAGTGCAAAATATCCACAAATATTTTCTTCAAAGAATGGATAATGAAAGTTAAGATTCTGTAATGCCTGGAATGATCAGAACGCATAATTAGAGCCTTGATAACAAGACTTATAGTGACAATCAAAAAATTAATGAGTATAATAACAATCACCAGTGTCATAATAATTATGGTAATATGAGAATGATGATTCACACCTATAAGCATACACATATATATGTGCACACACTTATATATATATATATATATATATATATATATATATATATATATATATATATATATATATATATATATATATATATATATATATATATATATATATATATATATATATACGCACATACCTAATTATTGTAATAATTAGTAAGTTGATGATTATAATAACAATCACTAGTGTCATAACAGTAATCATACTAATAGTTATAGAAGTAATCATACACGCATATACGTATATATATATATATATATATATATATATATATATATATATATATATATATATATATATATATATATATATATATATATATATATATATATATATATATACATATACCTGCATACATATATGCACATACATACATATATACAAATACTTGTATACACACCTGCAAATATGCATACATATACGTACACATAAATACACATTCACGCAAACATGCATGCATACACTTGTATACATTCATGCGTGCACACATGTATACACATACATCAGTACACTAAGATACTCATGCATGCATGAACAAACATGCACATGTACTGAATGTTTCTGTGCACATGTGCACAGAGCAGCACATACCCATATACATACAGACACACAAGTGTGTATGCTCACATACATATATGTGTACATATACCTCCATAAACTTATTTTCATGTATACACATACGCATTGCAGTTATATATACACAAACATACGCACACACGTATATGCATATACATATACACATACACTCACATACCTACATATATGATATATACGCATGCACACATATCTATTTATGAAGAAAAGGAATGAAATAGAGATAAGATAAGAAGGGTGTAATTAATTAAAAAGAGTAGAAAATAGGGAGAGTGGTATCTGCATCTCATTATCTGCAGTGTTAAAAAGCTATACCTGCTCAAGCAGGAGGGCTTTAACTTTGTCTTACGCAGCGCGTGTTTTTCTGTTTCTATGAGCTATTTACTCACCACTACCTTTATCACTTTGTTCAGTCATCAAATAATAGTTAAGTGATTCCGTTTTCAGGTTTTTAACTCATTCATTAACGTGGCCAGTTTCTCTTCTAAATCTTTGAGCTTCTTTTCACAGGAGTTATTTTTGCATTGTCGTTCTTGGTCGTTATCTGCTAATGTTTGTTCATTCACTGCTACAATTTGTTCCTGGTCTGCTTCATCTTTAGTTGTCAGTGATGATTCACCCTCGGTAGATACTTGACTGAGTTGATACTAGCTTCGTTCTGATGGGAGCACTATGCTCCCATATATTTTCTGCAACTATACTGACAGTTAGTTATATTCATAGTCGATGCCATTAGTCTTAGAGGGCATGTAACTTAGAACTACCAAAAATTTAGGGCATTCCAGGAAGGCGATTAAAGATCAAAACTATTCGCCTATGTCTCGATTTCTTAAACAGTGTAAACATAGGATACCATATTGTTAGTTAGCTAGACACACAAATGGATTTCATAAACGCGTCTGACGCGGTTCTGTGCATGGCTAGGATCCCGTACGGGATCTTAGGCATGCACAGAACCGCGTCTGATGCGTTTAATGAAATCCATTTGCGTGTGTCTAGCTAACTAACAATATGGTATCCTAGGTTTACACTGTTTAAGAAATCGGGCCTATGTCACCTCCATTCTATTTGCTAACCTCTTGATTTTAGACTTAAATCTCGACTGTAAGTATATGATATGAGTGGGTTATTGATGAATTCATACACATTGTTTTCTTTTAGAAAGGAATTTATGACTTCTATGTTTCGTGGACTTTTTGTAGTCACCGTGGCTCAAGCGGTAGCGTCCGCGACTCTATATATATATATATATATATATATATATATATATATATATATATATATATATATATATATATATATATATATATATATATACAGTCTCCGTGGCAAAATGGTAGCGTCTGCGACTCTGAGGGGGCAGGTCGAGGGTTCGTGCCCCGTCACGGACTGAGGTTAGCAAGGGCATGCACTCAGGGTAAGGATTACATCCGCCAAAACGAGTCTTTCGCAAGAAGGCAAGCGTCCTAGCCCTTGGTAGAAAAGGGAGTCCGTGACGTAAAACCGGAACACCAACAACAACAACAACAACATGTGTCGTGGACTTTTTGTTATACTGCTGTACCCTCTTCATCTGCTTTGTTTTTTTTTTTCTGTATGTTCCGGTTTTACGTCACGGAATCCCTTTTCTACCAAGGGCTAGGACGGTTGCCTTCTTGCGAAGGACTTGTTTTGGCAGATGTAATCGTTACCCTGAGTGTATACCCTTGCTCACCTCAGACCGTGACGGGGCGCGAACCCTCGACCTGACGCCTCAAAGTCGCGGACGCTACCGCTTGAGCCACGGTTACTACATTTTTATTTCTTTATAACGCCATAAGTAATCTAATGCATATTTCAAGTTGAATAGAAATCCACCGCCTGAACTTACTCCCTCCCCTTTACCAAAAAAAATAGATACCATATATGTATATATATATGTGTGTGTGTGTGTGTGTGTGTGTGTGTGTGTGTGTGTGTGTGTGTGTGTGTGTGTAAATATCACGAATATATGAACACATGACACATAGATGAATGAAGGAAGGTCAGTTACAAAGAATATATGATACAACGAAGTACTGAAATCTTTTCAACACGCCGTCGTTTCATTTATCTGTCGAAGCTGACCTTTATTCACACACACAGACACACCCACACACGCACACACACACACACACACACACACACACACACACACACACACACACACACACACACACACACACACACACACACACCACTTTTGTTCCTTGTATATGTAAATGACCTACCAGAGTCTGTAAATTCATTCATGAATATGTTTGCAGATGATGCAAAGATTGTGAAGAAAGTAAAAAACGAGAACAATGGTAGAGAACTTCAGGAGGATCTAAATAATCTGCATGAGTGGTCAGAAAAGTGGCTAATGAAATTCAATACTTCAAAATGTAAGGTAATGAGAATGGGTACAAGTGCAAGAAGGCCCAAGCTTGACTACTCGGTGGCTGGAGTACAACTTCAAGAGACAGAAAATGAGAGAGATCTAGGAGTAAACATACTGGCAGATTTGTCTCCAAAAATACATATAAATGACATAGTAAGGGCAGCATATGCATTCTTATCAAATGTAAGGGTAGCCTTCAGGCACATGGACAAGGACATGTTCAGAAATATTTATGTAACCTATGTGAAGCCAAAACTCGAATATGCAGCACCCTTTTGGAATCCGCACTTGAAAAAGCACATAGCTAAGCTTGAAAAAGTTCAAAGACATGCCACGAAACTGGTGCCAGAAATACGCAATCTCAGTTATGATGAGAGGCTGAGGGAATTAGACTTACCATCACTCGAAGCTAGAAGAGTGAGGGGGGATATGGTGACAGTCTTTAAATTCCTTCATGGTTATGATAGAGTGGATAGGGATCGATATTTTGATATGGCTGGCTCTAGAACTAGAGGTCATAGTTTGAAGCTTCGAAAGAAAACTTCTTTGCAGGATGTAAGGAAATACTTTTTCAGTGTAAGAGTAGTTGATAATTGGAATTGGCTAAGCGAGGAGGTAGTTAATGCTATCTCAATCCATAGTTTTAAGGACAGGTATGATAAGTATGACTAAGTATAAAATGGAACCGATGAGGAGACGGGAAGATTCGAGCTTTGGGCTCTTTCCCGTAAACACAATTAGGTAATCACACACACACACACACACACACACACACACACACACACACACACACACACACACACACACACACACACACACTTTTTTTTTTTCCTTTTTTTTCCTCTTTCTCGTCTTCTTTCTATATTCTGTGAGAGGGAGAACATAAAAATGACGCCATCTCTGTCCCAAACCTCTCCCATCCATGGGTCGGTAGGAGGGGTAGCCATCAGGAGACTCAAACAGAAAATCAAGAATATAGAGGAAATGGTTATAAGCCTTGATGATAAAATTCAGAATATGGATGGAGAAATGAAAGAGAATGAAACACTCAGAGAGCAAATAAGATCTTTGGAGGAAGCAAATAAAGCACAAGGGCAGGAGAGAAAGGAACTAGAAAAAAGAATAAAAAAGCTGGAAGGGGAAAAGAGTCAACTAGAATCTAGACTTTCTAAACAAGAAGATAAAAACAAACAGCTAAATGACAACCTAAAGGAATTAGATGTTAGTTCACTGCTCTCTTCTGAGAGAGACGAGATTGCTGCTTGGAATGTCCAGATTAAGGAAAACATTGAACAGTTCAGAAAAGAGTTCCAGGAGCTGAATATGGAAAATGATGCCATGAAAACTTCCTTTGCTGATGCACTAAAGGGGAATGTGGCAGTAAAGGAGGCTGTAAAGGTGGTGGCACTGGGAAACATACAAACAGTTGACTATAAAGAGACAGTAATCGAAAAAATGAAAGACGTTGTGATGGAAAGGGCAAACCCACTCATCAGACAGGCACTTGATAAGGAGAAGACAGTGGTAATCTCAGGCATAAGCGAGTCCCAGGAGCCAACATGGCAGGGGAGACTTGAAGAAAATAAAGCTAGGGTTGTAGACCTGATAAGAAAGCTTGGAGTAGTATGAGGTCCTGAGGATATTGTAAACATACACCAACTAGGTAAATATTCGAGGGAAGGAAAGCCGAGACCAACAAAAGTAACCTTTGAGAGAGGGGAAACATGTAGGGAAATATTGTTGAGAAAAAAAAGTCTAAAAGACCTTCAAGAATTCAAAGAAGTGTTCATTAGACGATACAGAACACAGGAAGAGATGGGAAAGATCAAAAACTTGTTGCAAGAGGCAAGAAGGTTAAATGATGAAAGAAATGAAGAAGAGAAGAAAATTTTTCATTACAGAGTTCTTCCAGACAAAGGGGAGATAAAGAAGATAATGACAGAAGATCAGGGGATGGGGCCTCATTAAGATTGTTATACACAAATGCTGATGGATTAGCTGGTAAGGCAGTAGAATTAAAAGATAGGATTCACAACAGTAAGGCAGATATAGTAGCAATTACAGAGACTAAGTTGAGTGAGGACATAAACAGTGTCACAGTTTTTCCTAAGGGTTTCAGAATACTAAGGGTTGAAAGATCTGAGAGGACTGGTGGAGGGATAGCACTGCTCATAAGTGAAAGGATTCAAGTTGAAGAAATAAACTTGGCTATAGAAAGTGAGTTCAAGGAATTTCTTATTGCTCGCATAAATACTGGGTCAGGGAGCATTATAATAACTGTTGTATACAACCCACCAAGGAACCAAAATAGGCTTGAAGTTTATGAGGAAAGTCATATAGGTACTATTGAAGTCATAAACTCAGTTGTTAACATGGCACGGGAAAAAAAATGTAGGATTTTGATTATGGGAGACTTTAATCATAAAGAGATAGATTGGATAAATCTTGACCCACACAGTGGTGAGGACTCATTCGGGGCAAGATTCCTAGATTGCGTACAAGGGAATTTCCTACACCAACATGTAATGGAACCAACAAGGGCCAGGGGTGGGGATGAGCCATCACTACTTGATCTAGTGTTCACAGATAATGTGTTGGATATTGAAAAAATTGAGTATGAACCACCAATTGGAAAGAGTGACCACTGTGTGTTGTTGATGGGTATATCATTGATGATATTCTTCCTGAGAGTAGAGGCACTGAGGACGTGAGGAGGAACTATCCGAAAGGAGATTACATCAAAATGAATGAGCTTTTTGCAGTTCTTGACTGGAGAACTTTATTTTACAACAAATCTGTACAAGAAATGTATGACATCTTTTGTGAGAAATATGGGAAGATAGTAGATTGCTGCATACCTGTCACCAAAGTAGGTGTAATTCATGCCAGAGAGAAATGGTTCGATAATGGGTGTAAAAGAGCTGAGAAGTGGAGAGACAAATGCTGGAAAAGGTATAGGAGGAGAAAAAACATAAATGCCTGGCAAACCTACAAAAGAGCAAGAAATGACTACCTAAGTAAAAGGAGAGAGGCAGAGAGAGACTATGAGAGGGACATCACCAGGAAGACTTAAAGAAAATCCCAAGCTTTTCCACAGCTTTATCAGAGGAAAACTGAAGGTAAAAGAACAGGTTTTAAGGCTAAAGAGAGAGGATGGAAGGATCACTGAGACGGATGAAGAGATCTGCAAAGAATTGAACAAGGAGTTTCAGTCAGTATTTACAGTAGAAAATACCCCACCCCCTCAGATTGCAGTGATAGAAGCTCAAGGGCCGGTATTAGAGAACATCAACCTTACAGCCACAGAGGTATGCAAAGCGCTGATGGATTTATATGTTCATAAAGCTACAGGTCCCGATGACATATCCCCTCATGTGCTTAAAAATGCGCAAACACAATATCAGTGGCACTAAGTATCATATTTAAGGAGTCACTGGAGTCGGGGGAGATTCCAAGATGCTGGAAACAAGCAAATGTGATACCTATCTTCAAAAAGGGAAGGAGGGATACGGCTCTGAACTATAGACCAGTTTCCTTGACCAGCATAGTTTGCAAAGTTATGGAGAAACTACTAAGGAAACATATCTCTCTTCACTTGGAATCCTTCAATTTTTTGTCAGTGAGGCAACATGGCTTCAGAGAAGGTAGATCAACAGTAACAAACTTATTAGAATTTTATGATGAGGTAAGCCAAATCTTACAGGAAAGAGAGGGCTGGGCAGATTGCATATTCCTAGACTTCCAGAAAGCGTTTGACACTGTTCCACATGGGAAACTTATTAGGAAGCTGCAATCAATGGCTAGAATAGGTGGAAATGTTTTGGAATGGATAAAAACTTACTTAGAAGGAAGGGAACAGAGGGTTAGAGTAAGACACTCAGTGTCTGAATGGAGAAGAGTTAGTAGTGGAGTTCCACAGGGTTCAGTTTTAGGGCCACTTTTGTTCCTTGTATATGTAAATGACCTACCAGAGTCTGTAAATTCATTCATGAATATGTTTGCAGATGATGCAAAGATTGTGAAGAAAGTAAAAAACGAGAACAATGGTAGAGAACTTCAGGAGGATCTAAATAATCTGCATGAGTGGTCAGAAAAGTGGCTAATGAAATTCAATACTTCAAAATGTAAGGTAATGAGAATGGGTACAAGTGCAAGAAGGCCCAAGCTTGACTACTCGGTGGCTGGAGTACAACTTCAAGAGACAGAAAATGAGAGATATCTAGGAGTAAACATACTGGCAGATTTGTCTCCAGAAATACATATAAATGGCATAGTAAGGGCAGCATATGCATTCTTATCAAATGTAAGGGTAGCCTTCAGGCACATGGACAAGGAAATCTTCAGAAATATTTATGTAACCTATGTGAGGCCCAAACTCGAATATGCAGCTCCCTTTTGGAATCCGCACTTGAAAAAGCACATAGCTAAGCTTGAAAAAGTTCAAAGACATGCCACGAAACTGGTGCCAGAAATACGCAACCTCAGTTATGATGAGAGGCTGAGGGAATTAGACTTACCATCACTCGAAGCTAGAAGAGTGAGGGGGGATATGGTGACAGTCTTTAAATTCCTTCATGGTTATGATAGAGTGGATAGGGATCGATATTTTGATATGGCTGGCTCTAGAACTAGAGGTCATAGTTTGAAGCTTCGTAAGAAAACTTCTTTGCAGGATGTAAGGAAATACTTTTTCAGTGTAAGAGTAGTTGATAATTGGAATTGGCTAAGCGAGGAGGTAGTTAATGCTATCTCAATCCATAGTTTTAAGGACAGGTATGATAAGTATGACTAAGTATAAAATGGAACCGATGAGGAGACGGGAAGATACGAGCTTTGGGCTCTTTCCCGTAAACACAATTAGGTAATCACAATTAGGTAATCACACACGCATATATATATATATATATATATATATATATATATATATATATATATATATATATATATATATATATATATATATATATATATATATATATATATATATATATATATATATATATATATATATATATATGAGCTATTTTTCACCTTGCAAGGGGAGTGGCTGAGTCAAGGCAAAACACTTTTACACTTTAGGAAGAGAATTTTCAGAGAGAGGATTCCCAGTCCCCTCACTCCGCCTCATTTAGTCGACTTACGAAACGCATGGGTACACTGCGCACTTACATTGGTGCGCAAGGCTTCTGACAGAAAGAGAACCCCGGCTTCTATACGTGACTCGCTTTAAAATTCATATAATCACAAAATCGGATTTTCCTCTGTTTAATAGAGGTATAGCGTCTTGTCATTCTGAGAATATGCTTTGTATGAAGAGAATGAAAATCCACACTGATATAAATCTTGTATTTCTTTTTTAAACTTAGAAGGTTTTGTTTGTTAAATCAACTACTTGTTCAGCTGAGAAAGCTGATCAGTTTAACCAACGAAAGCTCCTGATGTTAAGAAGCATTATTTTAGACTCTCATTTTCTTCGTATAGTAATCGCGTCATTATGAATGTATATTTAATATGCTTCGTTGTAGTATATATATATATATATATATATATATATATATATATATATATATATATATATATATATATATATATATATATATATATATATATATATATATATATATATATATATATATATATATATATATATCAACGACATGATTACATCTCATAGTATACGAGATTTTCTAGTTAGAAATATAAAGATCCACATTCTTTGTATGGAGACTGTATTACCCTCAGATGAACAAAAGTATATATATTTTTTTTTAATTCTGTCTAATCACATATGAAAGATTTCTTATAGTTCAAAATATTGATTAAATCCAGATGTGATCATACTCGTTTAGAGACTTACTTAAATCAGCAGAGTATAACTTTGTACTTTTTTCCTATTATTTTGTGAGATTGTAGCCAGGACTCATAAGTTTCCAGTGTGTATTTCTTCAGATCAGTCATCTTCTTCTTCTTCTTCTCAGCTTTAACCCATTTTTACATGGGGTCGCAGTTGTGAATGAGTCGTCTCCATCTATTTCTGTTCTGTGCTTCATTTTCATCAATACCCTTCCATTGCAAGTCTTCCCCTATACAATTACGCCATCCTTTTCTTGGCCTTCCTCTCCTCCTTCTACCCCGAACTTCCATCTCCATCGCATGTCTTCCAACATGATGTTCGTCCCGTCGTAACAGGTGTCCTACCCTCTAAGCCTTCCCTCATGTATTTTCTTTGATAATTCAACTACCCTTGTCGATCCTCTTATATACATACATATACCTTGGCTGTTTCCCCCTTTAATTGGGGGGTAGCCGACATCAAAAAAGGAAAACAGTTTGGGGAGAAGTTATTCTCATTCTTAATTCTATCCTTCCTTTTTATCCAGACATCCACCTCAACATTCTCATCTCCGCTACATCCATCCCCTTCTCCTCTGTCTTCCTCATACTTGCTGTTTCTGTTCCATATAACATAACTGGTCTAACAACGGTCCTAAATTCTATTATATTATAAAGTAGTATGTAGATTAGGAGGTGCTGCCATGTTTTCCTCTATGACAACCTGTCAGTAAAGTGCTAAAATTCTTTTGTCTTTTAATACTGAAGGACACCCTCATGTCACAAAGCCCACTAGCAATGTACTCGTGTTTTATGGCATGGCTGACAAGTACTTGCTCTCATCATGGCCGTCCCACCCTGCAATGAAAACGTATACTTGTGTCTTGAGCAGTTCCAGAACTATTCATTATCGTGTAACCCTCATTTCTTTTCTGCAACGTTTGCAACTTTCCTCGATGCCATTTCTGTCTTATATTTGTCTGTTGTGTTTCATATCTCGATCTCCGATGTTGGCACTGAAACAATATGAATTTTCAAGGAAGTATGTTTTTATTTTTATTTTTTAAAGCACCTGTATTTTAAAGAATGATTTTTTTAATATATTTTTTTCAGGTTTTCCTCTTTAGGCAGTGTATGAACGAATAAGTCTTCTATTATTCAATTTTAAGTAGAATAGATCAAGAACTCGCCAAATATTTGAAAGTGGAATTATCCTCCACTGTATGTTAAAGGCATGTTCAAAAGAAAATAGATACACTTTGCCATAGGAAGAAAAAAAAAAACATATATAACTATCACAGTTTATATAGACAATCCCTCATTCCATTCCCAATCCTCTCTGGTTGAAGGTTTAAATCTTAAATAGTCCTGTTTTAAGTCTCGAATTTACTTCAAGAGCTGTGGTCCTATTTGTGGTATCTAAATGGAAGGGAGCAAAGCAATCTGTCTCACTAATACTGTTGTTAACAGTAGAAGCTTCGCTGCAACGAGGCACAGTTATTGCTCGTCGCAAGTACTGCAATTCAGGGTCATGGGCAGTTTGATAAATGGTTAAGTGCTGATGCTTTGGGTGGCTTTGTACTTTATTATTGACATATTTCACTTTATAATAATAATAATAATAAGTAATAATAATAATAATAATAATAATAATAATAATAATAATAATAATAATAGTTGTGTTGTTATCATCAATAGTAGCGGTAGTTATAGAAGTAGTAGTAGTAGTAGCATCATTTATTACTAGTAAGTCAAGGACCAAGGTCTTTTATAAAATTATCTTTTAGTTTGATAAAGAAAATAATATTTTCAATTTATCATGAATTTATCATGTATTACTTGTGGGAAATTCAGTTCTAAGTAAATTATTAAATCAAAAATAGTAATGAATATATATCGAAAAGTAGTTACGCTGATAATCAGAGTGTTGTATTCTACCATGATGAGCATGTTAGAGAAGGAGTTTTATGTTTTAGTCGGCAGGAAGAAAATACCTTGTTATTCATTTAAGATATA
>JAXCGZ010019100.1:87500-92500 GCA_037179515.1 Halocaridina rubra
ACACTCTTGGCCTATTTTTTACTTCTAACCCTTCAAACTACTCTTATTCTGTGCTTTCCCCTCTTGGTAAATCTGACCACTCCATGATCTCTGTTTCTTCCATTTTCGCTCCCCCACCACCAAGCCCTCCTACTCAACGCCGCCTTTGGCTCTTCGAGCGAACCCAATATGAAAATTTGCGTAACATTCTCTTTGATTTCCCATGGGATGACTACTGCTTTCGGTCCCGCAACCCTGATCGGGTAGCTGTAAAAGTTGCCGAGATCATGACCACTGGAATGGAGGCGTACATCCCCTCTTCTACAAAACTTTCTCTCCCCCTAAACCTTGGTTTGACCGTGCCTGCTCCATGGCTATCCAGGCTAGGAATCAGGCTCACCGATCTTACTAAGCCTCTCCTTCCGATTTACCTCGCTCTGCTTTTATTATAGCTAGGAATCGCTGTACAGCTCAGATTCGAAGGTCTTAGGCTTCCTTTATAAGAAGGAAAGTTGATGACCTTAACTCCTCTCCCACTTACAAATGCTTCTGGTCCTTAGCCAAAAACCTCTCCAAAAACTTCTGTAACTCAAGCTTTCCCCCTCTCATTCGTTCTGATGGTTCTATAGCTTGTTCTCCCACTGACAAAGCCACTCTCTTTGGCTCTCATTTTTCTGCCAACTCTTCTATCAACGATTCCAGCGCACCTGTTCCTCAGTCTTTTCCCCTCTCTAACCCTATGCCCTCCCTTATCCTTTCTTCACGCAAAGTTCATAAGGTTCTTCGCTCACTAAAGACAAACAAGGCATCTGGTCCCGATGGTATCCCTGCAAGGTTCCTCAAGGAGTTTGCAGATGAACTGGCTCCCGTGCTTTGCCGTCTTTTTCGCCTCATTCTGTCAACCAGTATCTATCCTTCATCTTAGAAGCATGCTCTAGTTCAACCTGTTCCTAAGAAGGGTGACTGCTCTATTCCTTCAAACTACCGACTTATTGCCCTAACCTCCTCTATTGCTAAAGTTTTCGAAACTTTGCTCAATTTTCACTTCTTGAAACGCCTTGAATCTAACTCACTTATCTCCGATCACCAGTACGGCTTCCGCAAGGCAAGATCCACTGGTGATCTCCTGTCTAATCTTACTCATGTATGGTCATCTTCTCTGAGGAACTATGGGGAATCCTTTGTCGTCGCCCTTGATATCTCTAAGGCTTTTGACAGAGTCTGGCACAAGGCTCTGTTGGCCAAACTCCCTGCCTATGTCTTTACCCCTTCTTTCTGTTCTCTGATTTCCAGTTTTCTTACTGACCATTCTATAACTGTAGTTGTTGATGGCGCGACATCTAGCCCTTTCTCTGTTTCCAGTGGTGTTCCACAGGGCTCTGTTCTTTCACCTACTCTCTTCCTTCTCTTCATCAATGATCTTCTACAATCCCCATCTTCCTCTCTTCTTCATGCCTTTGCCGATGATTCTACCCTTCACTTTTCCTCTGCCTTTTCTTCACAACCGTCATCTGTTACTTGTAATCAATCTCGTATCACTCTTTCTTCTACTCTTAACTCCGATTTGCAGAGAGTATCTGAATGGGGCACTCAAAATTTAGTTGAATTCAATGCCTCCAAGACACAGTTTCTGGCTATCTCTTTGTCTTCTTCTCCTCCTGATAACCCTATTGTCTTCGAAACTAATGAAATTTACCCTCTTAACTCTATCAATATATTAGGAGTCCATATAGCCTCTAACTTGTCTTGGAGGAATCACATAATCCAAATTTCTTAATCTTCATCCAAAAAATTGGGGGTTTTGTTTCGTTTTCGTTATTACTTTTCCTCATTGCAGTTACTTAAAATTTACAAAGGTCTTATCTGCCCCTAGTTAGAATACTGCTCACACATCTGGGGTGCTTCTTCTTTTACTTATCCTCTTGATAGGGTTGAATCTAAGGCAGTCAGACTCATTAATGATCCTTCTCTTACTTCTAACCTGGATTCTCTCTCTCTTCTCCGTAAGGTATCTTCCCTTTCGCTTTTCTATCGCTACTACTTCCATCGCTGCTCTGATGAGTTGGCGAGTTGCATCCCTCCTCCACTGCCGAGGCCGCGTAACACTCGCCAAGCGGCCTCATCTCACAGGTACTGTGTGGAGATTTGTAGCTCACGGATTGGTCGGTGCAGCGACTGCTTCTTCCCATCTACCTCCAGACTCTGGAATTCTCTTCCTCCTTCTGTCTTTCCTACTTCTTATGACCTTTCATCCTTCAAAAAGCAGATCTATCGTCATCTCAGAGCCTAGTCCTCCATATCTCTGGGTCCTCTTTACTTTGACTGTTTTTTCTGTCTGTCGTTTTCCTTTGTGTGACATTACCTCATCTCTGCCTTGCCCTTAACCTTTGTCTTTTCCTTCGTCTTGGTATTTTCTCGTGCCCGGGCCTTTGTTGATGAGGACAGTTTCTGCCTGTCCCGGTGTCACACTCTTTATAAAAAAAATAAAAAATTATATATATATATATATATATATATATATATATATATATATATATATATATATATATATATATGATTAATTAGATGAGCAATAGAGTTGCCACTGGGGCTTGATAGTCATACATATCTAGAGGAGAGAGAGTGTGTATATCTGTTTACTACTACTATTATCATTATTGCAATTCTTTACACTATCTTAGTGTCCTACATTGTTCAACTCCTGTAATCTAAAACCACCTTTGAGCTCAGGTTTTTGGACCATTCCATTTGCTGGATATAGATTAATTTCTATTACAGGGAATAATATACCCTACTGGGGAAAGTCTTCGGTGAAGGTTTGGAATCCATATGAATATGAACCTTTTCTTTGTACACTTTCGCTCCCTTAAGGGGCAGGTACTTAGGTGCATATAATTTTCTCCTTTCTCTTTGAGACCTACGTCCCCCCCCCCCCTTGATTGGGGACCAGATGTTGGTAGGTGTATTCCATCTCCCTTTTTCTTGAACACGGTCATTTAAAAGGAATTGCATATCGGCATCACTAGCTCATCACTAACTCCTTTTCTGTATAAAAAATACTTTTTGCAGGCTTGGGGGCTGTTCCAGCTTGAGAAGACTTAATCTTGCTTAATTAGAAAATCCTCACTCCCTTGTATCTCCGATGTGTTTGATATAGTAATAATAATAATAATAATAATAATAATAATAATAATAATAATAACAATAATAATAATAATAATAATAATAATAATAATAATAATAATAATAATTATTATTATTATTATTATTATTATTATTATTATTATTATTATTATTATTATTATTATTATTATCATTATTATTATTATTATTATTGTAACTAGAAGAGAAATCTGTCACTATGTATCTAAATGCATATATACTCACTTTGTCACCTACTTATAACATTCTCTCATTCTTCCTCATAACAACCTCTCTCCATTTGAAATACTGGGTGCAAGGGTCCTAGGACTTATGTAAGAAGCCTCTCATACAAATAAGTAACTTATCTGAATCTGATCTCCAGACGGGGCAACACCACCAGCTTACATTAATATGAGTATCTCCTTCATCGCCTACCGAGTCCATATCTCTCTGTATTGTAGAGATAAGGTCTCCTTATATATACGAAGTATCAGCTTCTCTAGCCATGCCTAGGAATAATAGAAATAATGTCACCTGTGGCACCCCATCAGTGCAGTCACAAAAGTGTCTTAATGAGTGCCCCTGCAGAATATTCAGCAGTTTTGTTCTACCACCAAGCTTTGTCTTATCCATTAATCAGATACTTGGGAAACAGATCAAAGGAGCATTAAGCTACTAAACATACAAACTCCTCATTCTCTTTAACCTGCCTTTTTCTCTTTACAGAATGTGATATCTATGATCGATTAGTAAACTGTAAAATCGGTATTATATAGTAAGATACATTGCTCTAATTAAGTTATATGCTGAACATTACGATATATATTTTAATATTCCAGCATTGTGAACAGTGACTATATAAATGGAAGATAATTTCAATGTTTAAATATTTTTTCCATGGATTAACGACAGCCAATCAGATTCATTGCCAATTATTGATACATATGTGACTGAAAAGTACAAAATGATATTCCATATATAGGGTATATCCTCTTCTCTTACTGTTGCTGCAGATTATACTCATATACCAGTTACTGTCCATCAAGGTGTGAGCATCACTTCATGGACGGGTTTCCAGCTAACAAATGGGAACTATATTCAGTAACGTTAAAGACGAATTGAATGTTGTTAGATATTGGTAATTGTTAATATCCTCTGTTTTGCCGAAGGCTGTTGGTTTGATTTCTTGATTGCGATTGCATATCCTAACAATGACTGAGATATCAATAGCTGGCTGCGCCTCCAGAGATAGATGCTACTCGGTATTCCTCAAAGAGGCATGTAATTTTCACTGGCAGCTCAGTAATCTTCGTGAGGTTTGGAAGACTGAAAGATAAAGAAATGTTTCAGTGTTTCAATTTGTGTTTATTATCACCCTGCTTCTGTATACTAGTCTGTTTATCGCAGTGTGGTAAAAAAAAAAATTAAACAGAGCTTAAGGTGTCCCATATTCTTTAAAATTTCTGGTGAAAATTACACTTCTAGACTTTCAAGCATTCTCTTCCCTAGTTGTATTTGTTTTCTTGTATTCCATTACAGAAACTTACCTTATTTCTATGTGACGTCACTAGTTTAACAAGCTGTGCTACTCGTTTCAGATATCTCAAACCGATAATACTTTCCCGATCTAAGCGACATTTTAAGAAAACAGAAACGATTTTTATGCAGGTATTCTAAGCGGATGGATATTTTTGCGTCTTTGGAAATGACATTCAAGTGCTGTTAATTTTTATCTTATTGATGACCTAAATGAAAAATCTCATTTTTTTCTGAAATTATAAGTATGCACATAGTCTGAACAGATCGACCTTTTGAGACTCAGGAAATAAGCTTGAATTACTGCTCATAGTTTCTTATTAATAACCATAATCAATGTC
>JAXCGZ010019100.1:97500-102046 GCA_037179515.1 Halocaridina rubra
ATATATATATATATATAGATAGATAGATAGATAGATAGATAGATAGATAGATACATGTGCATGCATGTATATATAAATGTACCTACTTATTATTTTTTTTTATAAGTGTGACACCGGGACAGGCAGAAACTGCCCTCATCAACAAAGGCCCGGGCACGAGAATATACCAAGATGAAGGAAAAGAAAAAAGTTAAGGACAAGGCAGAGATTAAGTAATGTCACACAAAGGAAAACGACAGACAGAAAAAACAGTCAAAGTACACAGGACCTAGAGATATGGAGAACTAGGCTTTGAGATGACGATAGATCTGCTTTTTTAAGGATAAAAGTCATAAGAATTAGGAAAGACAGAAGGAGGAAGAGAGTTCCAGAGACTGGCGGTAGATGGGAAGAAGCAGTCGCTACACCGACCAATCCGCGAGCTACAAATCTCCACACTGAACCTGTGAGATGAGGCCACTTGGCGAGTGTTACGCGGCCTCGGCAGTGGGGGAGGGATGCAACTCGCCAACTCATCAGAGCAGCGATGGAAGTAGTAGCAATAGAAAAAAGAAATGGAAGATACCTTACGGTGAAGAGAGAAAGAATCCAGATTAGAAGTAAGAGAAGGATCATTGATGAGTCTGCCTGCCTTTGATTCAACCCTATCAAGAAGATTAGTATAAGATGAAGCACTCCAGATGTGTGAGCAGTATTCTAAGCAGGGACGGAAAAGACCTTTATAAATTTTAAGTCACTGCAAAGAGGAAAAGAAATGATGAAAACGAAACAGAACCCCCAATTTTTTGGATGAAGATTTAGAAATTTGGATCATGTGATTCCTCCAAGACAAGTTAGAGGCTATATGGATTCCTAATATGTTGATTGAGTCAAGAGGGTAAATTTTGTTAGTTTCGAAGACAATAGCATTATCAAGAGGAGAAGAAGATAAAGAGATAGCCAGAAACTGTGTCTTGGAGGCATTGAATTTAACTAAATTTTGAGTGCCCCACTGCAAATCGGAGTTAAGAGTAGTAGAAGGAGTGATATGAGACTGATTACGAGAAACAGATGAAGCTTGTGAAGAAAAGGTAGAGGAAAAGTGAAGGGTAGAATCATCAGCAAAGGCATGAAGAAGAGAGAAAGTTGGGGATTGTAGAAGATCATTGATGAAGAGAAGGAACAGAGTAGGTGAAAGAAAAGAGACCTGTGGAACACCACTGGTAACAGAGAAAGGGCTAGATGTCACGCCATCAACCACTACAGATATAAAACGGTCAGTAAGAAAACTGGAAATCAGAGAACAGAAAGAAGGGGTAAAGCCATAGACAGGGAGTTTGGCCAACAGACCCTTGTGCCAGACTCTGTCAAAAGCCTTAGAGATATCAAGGGCCACGACAAAGGATTCCCCATAGTTTCTCAGAGAAGATGACCACACATGAGTAAGATAGGACAGGAGATCACCAGTGGATCTTGCCTTGCGGAAGCTGTACTGGAGATCGGAGATAAGTGAGTTAGATTCAAGGCATTTAAAGAAGTGACCATTGAGCAAAGTTTCTTAAACTTTAGCAATAGAGGAGGTTAGGCAATAGGTCGGTAGTTTGAGGGAATAGAGTGGTCACCCTTCTTAGGGACAGGTTGAACTAGAGCATTCTTCCAAGATGAAGGATAGATACAGGTTGACAGAATGAGGCGAACAAGACGGCAAAGCACGGGAGCCAGTTCATCTGCAAACTCCTTAAGGAACCTTGCAGGGATACCATCGGGACCAGATGCCTTGTTTGTCTTTAGCGAGCGAAGAACGTTATGAACTTTGCGTGAAGAGAGGATAAGGGAGGGCATAGGGTTAGAGAGGGGTACAGATTGAGGAACAGGTGCGCTGGAATCGTTTATAGAAGAGTTGGCAGAAAAATTAGAGCCAAAGAGAGTGGCTTTGTTGGTGGGAGAGCAAGCTATAGAACCATCAGAACAAATGAGAGGGGGAAAGCTTGAGTTACAGAAGTTTTTGGAAAGGTTTTTGGCTAATGACCAGAAGCATTTGTAAGTGGGAGAGGAGTTAAGGTCATCAACTTTCCTTCTTATAAAGGAAGCCTTAGACCTTCGAATCTGAGCAGTACAGCGATTCCTAGCTACAATAAAAGCAGAGCAAGTTAAATCGGAAGGAGAGGCTTGGTAAGATTGGTGTGCCCAATTCCTAGCCTGGATAGCCATGGACCAGGCACAGTCAAACCAAGGTTTAGGGGGAGAGAAAGTTTTTGTAGAAGAGGGGATGTACGCCTCCATTCCCGTGGTCATCCCATGGGAAGTCAGAGAGGAAGTTATACAAATTTTCATGTTGGGTTCGCTCAAAGTGCCAAAGGCGGCGCTGAGTAGGGGGGATTGGTGGAGGGGGAGTGAAAATAGAAAAGACTGAGATCATAGAGTGGTCAGATTTACCAAGAGTGGAAAGCACAGAATAGGAGTAGTTTGAAGGGGTAGAAGTAAAAAATAGGTCAAGAGTGTTTGTAGCATGTTCGTGACAATCAGGAATGCGAGTTGGATGTTTGATAATTTGCTCCAGGTCGTGATTAATAGAGAAAGCAAGGGCCTCACTTCCTCCCACATCAGTGTGAGAAGAATGAAGCCACTCACTGTGGTGTACATTGAAGTCTCCAATGTAGTGAACTTCAGCATGTGGGTGAGAAGATAGCAAGAACTCATGGCACGAGGACAGATATTCAAAGAAAGACACAAAATCGGTGGAGTTTGGAGAACAGTAGCAGAAGCAAAAGAAGATAGTGGTAGAGAAGAGATAGACTTTTAGCCAGAGAACATCAAAGTCAGGAGATTCAAGGTCCATGAGCCTCGCAGTAGAAGTGTCAGTGTTGCAGTAGGCACAGACCCCACCTTTGGAACGAAAACGAGTATACAGATTATAGTGAGAGATTTGAAATGGGTCAGCTGAAGCATGAATAGACAGCTGGGTTTCAGATAGGAGGAGGAGGTTAGGGAGGAAAATACCCAAGTACTTTTCCACAGATGGAAGATTAGAGTTCAGCCCGTGAATGTAAGAATAGTGAAGAGTGAAAGAAGCAGATATGTTGGGAGGTGCATGGTTAAGGGCAGAACCATTACTACCACCAGGCGTGTCTGCCCTCAAACCAATAGTGGAGTCAACAGGATCCTCGGAGATTCTTCGCATCCCTCTATGCCTGGTACTGGGGGCCATTAGCTGTGGACCTTCCATATATAATATCAAATGTGAGGAAAAACGAGAGAAAAAGAGATAGATGTGGGGAATGTTGTGACTTGTCAAATGTAATGGAATAGAAAGAGATGTGTAATGAATACGCCAGAATATTCAGTGTAGATGTAGACACGAGGAAAGAACCTTCCTTAAGGAAGACTCAAGCCGGAACTGTCTGGACCAGTCCTAGTTACATCCTAATACCTTCAGTCGTAGTCTTTCAACGGGAGGCTGGTGCCATGGCCAACCTACTACTAACATGAAAATTGTTATACTATATCTCCTTCAAATTGTCTGTAGTGTTTTTGTGGTAAAGTGGAGATTTGGCTTAATGATAGCGCTCGGCAAGGTCTAATGAAAATTATTCCTACATGTATAGTACGTATTAGTCTTAATTAATAATCGCAGAGTGCTCTTCTGCCATCAGCCAATTGTTACACTATATTTTATTCTTAATTACTTGCTACGATATTTAAAATGAATTGCAAATTCTATTAATATTTGATATATACCTGACCAAATATAGATTGTAATGTTTAACAACTGCATATCACCGGGAGTGCCCATGTGCACATGTCCCCATGTACAGTTATTTTATTAATAAAAAACTAAAATAATTAAAAAGGGAGAAGAAAATACATATGTATGTATGCAATCGTATATAATACTGACGTGTATATATACCGCTGCTACCAGTAAAGCATATTACTACGCCTCTGCCCTTGATTCAGTAAGAGCTGACCTTGTAACGCTTAATTTATTTGGAAGCTACAAAGTTCTTCTAGGCCTCAATGCTCCCTATCCCCTTAGCGTTATTGCTACGGGAAAGGTTGTCTTAATACTCTCGTGACTTATCACTGTGCTCTCCCCTTCTTCGCACCTCGGATCGTTCAGGATACAAACAGGAAGGAGGTAAGCAAGGCTTAGCCACATGCCTAATAAAATAAGATTAAAATGTTTGAAGAACACCAGCTTGGGGGAATGCCCGATAATATCTGGTGTGGGTGGCAGCTACAACGATGCAGGTTCCCCCCCCCCCCACCACATAAATGTAGGCCTATCTCTAGTAAGCTCCTTTATCCTACACCTACATCTGCAATAACAGAAAAAGTAACCTGAGCCCCTTGTTTTTACACAGGTTGACACTTAGGCATGATATATAGTTCAATATGCATACATACATATATCATACATACATACATACATAAACACGACTGCACTACCCTGTTGGAGCTTGTGTTGGTATAGCTTAATTTTACGGCCGCATGCTCTTCCTGGCACCGACGCTTACCGTGATCTGGGCTTGGAACCAGCACTAGGTTGAGATTGATTTGTTCCCTC
>JAXCGZ010019101.1:0-7500 GCA_037179515.1 Halocaridina rubra
AGGATCAGAGAGAAAAGAGAAGTGGAACACAGTGTCAAAAAAAAAAAATCGTCACTGCAAATTTCTCTCTCTTGAACATCTGTCGCATGGACGAGACACCACAGTTATCTGTTTACGTTTTCTCTCCCCTTTCTCTCTACAGTACTTACAAATGCTACTTACACGTGCTACTTCTTTTCCTGCAGTTTAAGCCCACTTTCATGTGGGGGTCGCTGTTATTAACTAATCCCCTTCAACATCCTCCATCCCACGCTCGTAAGCTATCCTAATCTAACCTAACCTGCACACGATAACAGATAAAGCCTACAATTGATGCATATGAAAATTAATACAGTCAAAAATATCAAATATATATATATATATATATATATATATATATATATATATATATATATATATAAACTCAAGACAGTATAAACAAATATAAAGTACATAAACACAGCTATGACTGACCCAATGTATAAACAATGGGTTAGAGGCAACGCGAGGATAAAGTAACGGTGCAGAAAGGAAACAAAAATTCTTGTAAAGGGAGAGACTAGAAAAATAATGAAACATATTTATCATTTATTAAAGAGAATATCTGTAAATCTGTTTTGGTGAATAATAATAATAAGAAGAAGAAGAAGAAGAAGAAGAAGAAGACAGAAGAAGAAGAAGAAGAAGAAGAAGAAGAAGAAGAAGAAGAAGAAGAAATTAAAATGAACATATTATTATTATTATTATTATATTATTATTATTATTATTATTATTATTATTATTATTATTATTATTATTATTATTATCAAGACGGCGTAATCCTTAAGCTTCTCCCTAATCTCTCATTCGCCACCAGTTGAACTCTATTAAACTCTCAAGTAAAGAGTAAGTAATGCCAACGCTAACCTCACCTACAGGACACCTTACAACAGATATATAACGCTGTCTGTATTACATACAGACTTCACAGGTCTGTACAGTTTAGAATAACTATAGCACATTCTTTTGCGCCTTAAAATAATTGAAAGAGATTAATAGAATATTGAAATAGACCGATTACAGAACTTCAAAATGGAGATTCGTTGGGTAGGTATGGGTAGCACTGCGTGGGACGACAGATTCACCAGTTGCCTAAACTTCAATCAAGCAATTTCGAACGATTTTTCTGCCATATTTCTGCTTCTCAGTTCATATATATACACATAAAAATTACTGTAATAAAACATGAGTTAACGAATCAATTGAAAATAACAGCAGCACAGACCCATGTACTCCATGAAGACGAGAGAAAAAAAATATTACTATTTGGCGATACAGAGGGAATGGGGGGTTGTTGCACTAACGGAGATGGGACTTGAATACTTTGGAAGACCTGAAAATTTCTACATAAAACAATAGATAGAACTACGAAAGAAGTAAATGCACTGTAGAATATTGTTAGAGGCCTCTCAAGAGACTGTGATAATAATAATAATAATAATAATAATAATAATAATAATAATAATAATAATAATAATAATAATAATAATAATAATAATAATAATAATAATAAAAATAGAGTATTGCCAGTATATTGTTTTTGTTCAAGAATGAAAGCTTATTGTTCCGGTTTTACGTCACGGACTCCCTTTTCTACTTTGGTAGATGTAATCGTTACCCTGAGTGCATGCCCTTGCTAACCTCAGACCGTGACGGGGAGCGAACTCTCGCCCTGACGCCTCAGAGTCGCGGACGCTACCGCTTGAGCCACGGTGACTGCTCAAGATTGACAGCTTAATATTCTATTATTATTATTATTATTATTATTATTATTATTATTATTATTATTATTATTATTATTATTATTATTATAAATGACATTTCCTTCATCGTTTCTTTATCAAAAGTCGTGAACTTGACTTTTCTTTTTATTGTAATAATGGCCAAAAACAGATAATAATGGTTGTTTCTTACTAAAAAAAAAAAAAAAGTTTTTATAAGAATACAATATAAACTCTACAAGGTGTATTGTTTACAAATACGTACTCTCTCTCTCTCTCTCTCTCTCTCTCTCTCTCTCTCTCTCTCTCTCTCTCTCTGATTCGTCGCAACCTACAATTTTTAAGCGTAAAGAGGAGGAGAATTAACTGTATATTTCCCTAACCAAGGCCGAATATCTTTCCCCCCCTAACTATGCCCGGAAGAAAAATTCATGTGTGCAGTAATTGTATTTGGTCATTTAATTTTCATTCTTGTTTATTTACGTTTTATTTTACCCTTTTCTCTGCTTATTTTATCCTCTTTTTTTCTCTCTTTGCCATAAGGGTTCTGTTATTTCATGCGAATGGCAGTGGACGAACACCTATTGTAATTTCTTACTTTATACTCTGTTTAATTTCACAATCTTTTTTCATAATGTAGATTTATTCTAATACCAGAGTGTGTGAGTGTGTGTGTTTGCGTGTGCGTGTGTATGAGTGTGTGTGTGTAAACACCTGTGTAAGCATGAACGTAATAACTCTCCGTCACCTGGGCAATTGTCGTAGGGGCAATTCTAAAGGACAATTGCCATACCTTCACATTTCTTGTCGAAGAACAAAAAGAAGAGGCGATGGTGTAGTTATTTTATTGCTATTATTATTATTATTATTATTATTATTATTATTATTATTATTATTATTATTATTATTATTATTAGGGAGGGGGTAAGAATACTTCCTCCTTGTTCCCCTGGGTGTCGTAAAAGTCGACTAAATGGGGCGGAGCGAGGTGACTGGGAATCCCCTTTCTCTGTATTAACATCCCACAAAGTCAAAGTATTTTCTTTGACTCAGCCACCCCCCTTGTAAGCGGGAATATGACTTTGGTATATGGATGTAGTAGTAGTAGTAGTAGTAGTGAGTAAGTAAGTAAGTAAGTAAGTAAATTTTTATGCTGAGACATTCCAACCTTTGAAAATATCTTAATAAAGAAGTCCCTTTGTCCTCATATTTGTGTATACTAACTACCTGTAATTAACTGGCATGAAAAAATAAAGATGGAAAACTAATGAAAGATAATTTTTTGTTTATTCTGCTTCTCAATAATTCGGGCTATGCTTGAAATTTGATGACAAAAATAATAATTTATATGAGTTGTAAAAAACAGGGAATAATAATGATGATGGTGATAATGATGATGATTATTAGCAGTAGTAGTACAAATAGTTGTAGTAGCAGTAGTAACTAATGGTAATGGACTCTAGAAAAGCTCATTGTACAAATCCTGTAGATGTTTTATATATAATTAATTCTCCAAAGTATCAATAATGCAAGCATTGTGTTCACATTAAGTAGAGAGAGAGAGAGAGAGAGAGAGAGAGAGAGAGAGAGAGAGAGAGAGAGAGAGAGAGAGAGAGAGAGAGAGAGAGAGAGAGAGAGAATCAACAACACACCATTTAGTCTTTTTTCACTAAGCCTAATCAAAATGTTCTTCAAAATCTAACGCCAAGGTCATAAATTCCATTCTTTGTTGTCCTTGATAACAGGAATACATAATTGCCTATAAATCAGTATTTTCCCCAAGCTGTTAATTATCATTAAGCGTTCGATCCAATGGCATATACAGGTCTAGCAATTTATAAGATGAGTCACAGATAAGCCTTTCTATTGAGAAATTACCAAAACATTTGAGAGAGCGTTTTCGTAAAGCTTAGCTGTAGATAGCCTATTTAAGTCTTTCGCCTTAGAAATGATCGGTATTTTTGGCGTCGCATTTCAAAGCTGTCCTTCGTAAGAAGGCAACCGTCCTAGCCCTTAGTAGAAAAGGGAGTTCGTGACGTAAAACCGAATCCATCCATCCATAGATAGTCTATATAACCATTTCGCCTTGGAACTGGAAAGACCTTTAGGGGAAAATTTCTTAAGTCTAGGCATGCATAGCTAATCTAAGCCTTTGAGCTTAGAACTGGCAAGAATATTGAGGTATCATGTTAAAAGTTTATAGGACTTCATTAGTTTAACTATATATTTATGCGAATCTTTTGCTAAGGAACTCGCAAGCGTTTTAGTTTTTAATATAAATAATTTTAATTATATTAAAACTAACCATAATTATCTACGAATCTAGAATCGTTTCTATTTCAATAAAAGATGTTTTCAAATCACAAACAAATTGTACCAGACTCAATAACTCATTAAATGGCTAATGTAATGTTTCGCTATTAATCCCCATTATGGAGATGGACACATATGTAAGAGCTTGGGAATTAAGGCTGGATACCTTTCCCAACGCCATATACAATAATTTACGGCCTAATGAGAAAAAGAAATTGTTCTTTTTAGATTTTGGTATTTACTCTATTCTGGCATATGGTCTCTCGTCTGTCTGCCTTGTTCAATTAAATAGGCCTATTTTTTTAAGTATTAACAGACTTGAAATATGCAGACTAATCCAGATAGCCTCTAACTTGTCTTGGGGGAGTCATAATCCCAATTTCTAAATCTGCATCCAAAGTATTGGGGGTACTGCTTCGTTTTCGTCATTGCTTTTCCTCTTCTTTGTAGCTATTCATCCATGAGGGTGGATTGGCCATGTTGGGCCCGTAGAACTTTTCCTCTTTCCAGTCACTTAAAATCTATAAAGGTTTTATCCGTTCCTGCTTCGAATACTGCTCTAACATCTAGGGTGCTTTTTCTTATTCTTATCTCATTGATGAACTTGAATCTAAGGCAATCAGAGTCATCAATGACCCTTTTCTTACTTTTACGCTGGATTCTCTTTCTCTCCGCCGTAAAGTATCATTCCGTTCTCTTTTCTATCGCTACTACTTCCATCCTTGCTCAGATGAGTTGGAGAGTTGCATCCCTCCCACACTCCCAAGGCCGCATAACACTCGCTAAGAGGTCTCGTCTCACAGGTACTGTGTGGAAATTTGTAGCTCGCGGATTGGTTGGTGCAGCGACTGCTTCTTCTCATCCACCTCCAGATTCTGGAACTCTCTTCTTCCTTCTGTCTTTGCTAATTCTTATAACCTTTCTTCCTTCAAAAAGCGGATCTATCGTCATCTCAGGGCCTAATTCTGCCATATCTCTTCGTCCTTAATACTTCGACTATTCTTTCAGCCTGTCCTCTTCCTACTCTGATTCATTCCCTTATTTCGGCCTTGTGCTTAAACTTCTACTTTTTCGTGTAAATGTTTATTTGGTCCCCGAGCCTGATGAAGGCAATTTTCCTACCTGTCTCGGCTGTCACACTCATAAGAAAGTGAAATAGTATATTTGAGCATATCATTAACGAGTCTTCATAAAAATAAACCTTGATCCTTACAATTATGGACTGACATAAAAAATAAACCTAGTACCAGTTATTTCACTTCTGAATCATAAAATCATGAAAAAAGTACGTCACTATTATTATTATTATTATTATTATTATTATTATTATTATTGTTATTATTATTATTGTTGTTACTATTATTATTATTATTTTCTACTTTATATTCTTTAAACTTAGGCCTACTACACGGTCAGTTGATGATGCTCTTATAGGCCTGATTAGGCTATTGTTATCCCAAACTTTTTTTTTTCTTTTTAACTCGCAAATGTCCTACGTGACAGCTAAGCATATCTCTTGTAGAATATATATATATATATATATATATATATATATATATATATATATATATATATATATATATATATACTTTGAAAAGACTATAAATTTACATTCATACCCCCAACGAGTAAAACGAAAATACAAAACATTGAAAATCTCTAAGCAACTAAATACGGTAAAAATAATAATAATAACAATAATAATAATAATAATAATAATAATAATAATAATAATAATAATAATAATAATAATAATAATAATTCAATTACCAAAGCGTTCTTAAAGGGGGGTGAACAACCTAATAAAGTTGCTATTATAATAAATTATAAGTTGATTAAAAAATTTACTTTTACACCCCAACGGCAGAAAACAGAATACAAAATATTGAACAAACAATATAAAAAACAACGAAAAGAAAAGATATTTCCGGTTTATAAAAGCGATTCTTAACTGGAGTAAACTAACCTAACCAAAAACCTAATATCTTTTACAATAAATTTCATGACTTTTTTCCTAACTAAACCTATCGCTATTAAAAGACATAGGCCCGATTTCTTAAAAAGTGTAAAGCTAAGATACCATATTGTTAGTTAAGCTAGACATACACAAATGTATTTCATAAACGCATCTAACGCGGTTCTGTGTATGGCTAGGCTCATTTACGGGATCCTAGCCATACACAGAACCGCGTCAGATGCGTTTATGAAATCCATTTGTGTGTGTCTAGCTAACTAACAATATGGTATCCTAGGTTTACACTGTTTAAGAAATAGGGCCTTAGCCTACACAGAGATCAAAAGAACGCCTACAAAAACCCGAAAGGATCATGAAAATAATGACAAACATAATAAAAACCAAAAGAATTGGATATACGAGTAAACTAATCAACAATACTTTAAAAAAAAACAACAACAACGACGCCCTTAGACTTGGAAAATACTACTTGGTGAAATCATAAGTCTCTGTCATGCTATGATGTTCATTCAACACCGCAGAACTTTCTACTGAGAGAGAGAGAGAGAGAGAGAGAGAGAGAGAGAGAGAGAGAGAGAGAGAGAGAGAGAGAGAGAGAGAGAGAGATGTTGGAGCAGCAATACTGATATTATAATAATAATAATAATAATAATAATAATAATAATAATAATAATAATAATCATAAAAATAACAATAATAACAATAATAATAATAGCTTTATATCTTTCTAATATAAATGCAGAAACACAAGACACAAACTATTACTATTACAACAACTACTATTACTACTACTACTACTGCTGCTGCTACTACTTTCTTAATATTTATTTATATGATACAAAGAAACTGATTTGAAAAAATTGAACGACTAATAATAATAATAATAATAAAAATAATAATAATAATAATAATAATAATAATAATGCCAGTGAAAGTAAACTCTAAAATCGAATATAATGATAAACAGAACCTCTTACTCTAACCAATCATGTACATTGATTAGAAACACAATTAAAATATAACTAAATAAAGAAATATAAGATATTAAAATACTCACGTCAGAATCTTTTTTAAACACTCACTTTCCTCGCCACGAAGAAAATTTCACTCTCTCCCCCTTCGGATATTCTTTTCTCTCTCTCTCTCTCTCTCACTTTCGGTGATATCTTTTTCGTAACCACCTCACATCACTCTATTTCAACACCTTCGTTCGGATATAGACACACCCATGGCTACGTTTCGTTGTTTTTCGATTTAAGAGTGTCTAAGTAATTATGAAAAAGATGATCAAAACATCATCATAGAAGGATTAACACAAGTTACCCGCGTGGATTACACGTCTTTACGTCACCGGGGCCCAGGCGCCACTGATCACCTGAGGAAGAGACAGGTAAGAAATACTTTCTCCTCTTGCAAGATGCTACTTAGCCAAAATAAATAATCATTTATTTAAGTCTTATTTAACGTTATATG
>JAXCGZ010019101.1:12500-15000 GCA_037179515.1 Halocaridina rubra
AGAAAGCAAACACCTTAAAGCTGAGTACATAATTACAGGATATAAACTTTATAATGCTGATCGTTGTGCAGATAAAAGAGGGGGAGGGGTAATTATGTATATTAAAGATAGTCTCAGAAGCTGCATTAAGTCTGGAATTAAGACAAATCTAAATTCAGAAACCTTATGGGTTGAAATTAAAAAAAATATAGAAAGTCTAGTTGTAGGAGTAGTCTACAGACCACCTGATCTAGACGATATGGAGTCGCAGGTTATATACGATGAAATTTCTAAAGTGACCAGGTCAAATAGAGTTTGCATTGTAGGCGATTTTAATTTTAGACATATTAACTGGGAAACCATAACAGGTGATAGTAGCTCTAAGGAGTTTTTGGAAGTAGTAGAAGACAATTTCCTTTCTCAGCATGTACTGGAAGCAACACGGGGGGTGAATACACTAGATTTAGTTCTTAGTAATAGAGAGAATATGGTTACAAATTTAGAAGTTGGTGAAAAATTGGGCAACAGTGACCATGATTCCATTAGATTTAACATAATTTTCAAGGAAACTATAAAGGAAAATAAGAATATTGTTCCAAACTTTAGAGCAGGAGATTTTGAGGGCTTAAAAACTAAATTATCTAATGAGGTATGGGAAGGGATTTCTGGGGTACAGATGTGGGTAGTTAATCCAGCAGGTCAGGTCGCAGGTAGCGGATTACCCCAAAATTTGAGTACCACATGCCAAGGATTATCACAAGATAAGATCAATACATTAAATTCTCTCACAGGAAAGAACAGCAGTCCATCAGTTAATATAAATTTGGATGAGGAATATAACAATTTTGTCATGACTCTTAAGACTAGTCAGAGAGACTATATTCCCATGAAACATTGCAGATCAAGAAAAAATGACCCTAAATGGATGAACAATAGAATAAAGAATCTTATAGGTATTAAAAGAGGAATATACAGGAAACTAAAAAGAGGTGAAGAGCAGGTGAGGCAGCAATATATACAGTTAAACAGGGAAGTTAAAAAGACAGTTAGAGAGTCGAAAAGAAAATACGAAGTTAGAATAGCAGGAGAAGCTAAAGAAAATCCTAAAGGGTTTTATCAACATTAACAAACAAAATTTAAGGAAAAAGTCGGACCAATTGAAGTAGCCAATGGCCATATCACAGATGACGATAAAGTGATGTGTACATGTTTAAATGATTATTTCTTATCTGTATTTACAAATGAAAACTTGGAAAATATTCCGGAAGTAGAATCCATTTACAGAGACAGTCCAGATAATATACTTAGTTCAATAAATATTATGAGAGAGGAGGTAATAAAAGAAATAGATAAATTAAAGGCTCATAAATCTCCGGGACCTGATGGAATATATGCTAGAATATTAAAGGAATGCAAGGAAGAGCTTAGTTGTCCTCTAACTGCATTATTTAATAATTCAATAAAATTAGGATCGGTACCCATGGAGTGGAAATTGGCAGATGTGGTACCAATATTTAAAAAAGGAGAACGTGTTAAAAAGAATAATTATAAGCCGGTAAGTTTAACGTCAACAGTGGGTAAGATTCTAGAATCCATAATTGCAAATAAAATAAGGGCACATCTAGAATTACACAGACTGATAAAACTTTCACAACACGGGTTTCTTAAGGGTTTTTCGTGCCTTACAAACTTACTGTCTTTTTATTCAGAAGTTTACGAGGCAGTAGATTGTGGCAAAGAATATGATACAATATATCTAGATTTTAGCAAAGCTTTTGATAGAGTTCCTCACAAAAGATTAGTTAAAAAGCTGGAAGCTCATGGTATAGGAGGAGCTGTGCTCAGATGGATCAAAGAATGGTTAAAAGACAGAAAACAGAGGGTTTGCATAAATGGAGAGAAATCAGAGTGGGGCTCGGTTACTAGCGGGGTACCACAAGGCTCGGTACTGGGTCCTCTATTATTCATCGTATATCTAAATGATCTGGATTCGGATATCAGTAGTAACCTAAGTAAATTCGCAGACGACACTAAAATAGGTAGAACTATAAATGGAAAAGAAGACATTCAGCTTTACAGGAAGATCTAAATAGATTATCTGAATGGTCGGACAAATGGCAAATGGAATTTAATGTTGAAAAATGTAAAGTAGTTAAAATGGGTACTATAAAAGACAATATTAGTTATAAGCTAAATAACCATGAAATCATGAGTTCTCAGTGTGAAAGGGATTTGGGAGTTCTTGTGAGTAGTAGTCTTAAGCCAAGAGAGCAATGCACAGCAGTCAGAAATAAAGCAAACAGAATTTTAGGATTTATCTCAAGAAGCGTCAGCAATAGGACGGAAAAAGTTATTTTGCAGCTCTATCTTGCATTAGTTAGGCCCCATTTAGATTATGCTGTGCAATTCTGGTCACCCTATTATAGAATGGAAATTGAATCCTTGGAGAGAGTGCAGCGAAGAATGACCAAGATGATACACAATATCAGAAATCTACCATATGAGGACAGATTAAAAAAAC
>JAXCGZ010019101.1:20000-30000 GCA_037179515.1 Halocaridina rubra
ACTACTTCCAAAAACTCCTTAGAGCTACTATCACCTGTTAGGGTTTCCCAGTTAATATGTCTAAAATTAAAATCGCCACAATGCAAACTCTATTTGACGTGGTCACTTTAGAAATTTCATCGTATATAACTTGCGACTTTATATTGTCTAGATCAGGTGGTCTGTAGACTACTCCTACAACTAGACTTTCTGGGTTCATCCAGTGAGGACATGCCTCCAGTAGCTCTAGTCTTGACCATACTTAGTACAATGGAGAGTGGTGGTGTTCTTTGTGCTGGTGGTGGTAGTGGTGTTGGTGGTGGTGTCGTTGTTGGTGCTGTTTGTGGCTGTGCTGGGGATTTGTCCTCGCCTGACGCAAGCAAACTCATTTTTAATTTAAGAAATGAGTTGGCCGCAGTCAGGCAGGAGGTCAGATCCTTAGCTGAGGAGAACAGGGATCTGAGAGGTAAGGTAGAGGTGTTAACCAGGAAGGGACAATTGAATAGAGAAGACGACTGGAAAGTTGTGAATAAGGGTTCTACGAAGATGGTTCTTAAGAAAAATGATACTTTTAGACTACAAGTTGCTAATTCATTTAGTTCACTTAGAGATGAAGGTGACAGTGGCGGCAGTAATTCTTCAGGACCCATAGAGTCAGATAGGTGTACTAGCGATCGTAGAAATGGAAGTGGGAAAAGCTCTCAGGTCAAGAGCCTAGGTAAGTCTCCCAAGGTCGGAGTAACCCATCCTCCGGATAAGTCTCGTTCTTTGGTAATTGTAGGGGATTCACTATGCAGATATGTAGACAGGAAACTCAGGCATAGAGTTAGAGGAAAATATTTTTTCCCTGGAGCAGGTATGAAGAAGGTGGGTGAGTCAATAAATAGCTGGATTGAGAAAAAAAATGGTGTTTGTTTGATAGCTGGGGGAAATGACGTGCAGGATGGTAGAAGCGAAGAGCTGATTAGGTTGTATAGACAAGCCCTGGATAAGATCAGGAAAAGGGGTGCAGTTCCTGTGATGTGTGGTATTCTCCCTAGGCTTAGCCAAAGTTCAGAGTGGTGGTCTCGAGCTATAGGAGTAAATGCTAGGATGAAAGTCTTCTGTCGGGAGAATAATATAGGTTTTATAGACGGGTGGGATCACTTCACTAGTCGTAAGCATATGTATGCAAGGGATGGAGTGCATCTTTCTAATTCAGGTGTCTCGGTATTGGCTGGTATGATAGACAGAGAGGTAGGGGGGTTTTGTTAGACACAAATAATGAAATGAATAATACTTGTGCAGAGAAATTAGTCAGTAAGGGTTCAGTAAATAGTGGGTCAAATAACTGGGAGTCTAAGGATAAGAACCATATGTTACATAGAACAAATATTAACAAAAAGAATAGCCACAAGAAGGGTAAAGCTAGAGAAATTTTAAAAGCATATTATACAAATAGCCGTAGTTTAGGTAACAAGATAGAAGAACTGAGAGCCATAGTATGTAGTGAGAGACCGGATATAATATGCATTAGTGAAAGTTGGATTAATATAGAAAGCAAACACCTTAAAGCTGAGTACATAATTACAGGATATAAACTTTATAATGCTGATCGTTGTGCAGATAAAAGAGGGGGAGGGGTAATTATGTATATTAAAGATAGCCTCAGAAGCTGCATTAAGTCTGGAATTAAGACAAATCTAAATTCAGAAACCTTATGGGTTGAAATTAAAAATAATATAGAAAGTCTAGTTGTAGGAGTAGTCTACAGACCACCTGATCTAGACAATATAAAGTCGCAAGTTATATACGATGAAATTTTTAAAGTGACCAGGTCAAATAGAGTTTGCATTGTAGGCGATTTTAATTTTAGACATATTAACTGGGAAACCATAACAGGTGATAGTAGCTCTAAGGAGTTTTTGGAAGTAGTAGAAGACAATTTCCTTTCTCAGCATGTACTTGAAGCAACACGGGGGGTGAATACACTAGATTTAGTTCTTAGTAATAGAGAGAATATGGTTACAAATTTAGAAGTTGGTGAAAAATTGGGCAACAGTAACCATGATTCCATTAGATTTAACATAATTTTCAAGGAAACTATAAAGGAAAATAAGAATATTGTTCCAAACTTTAGAGCAGGAGATTTTGAGGGCTTAAAAACTAAATTATCTAATTAGGTATGGGAAGGGATTTCTGGGGTACAGATGTGGGTAGTTAATCCAGCAGGTCAGGTCGCAGGTAGCGGATTACCCCGAAATTTGAGTACCACATGCCAAGGATTATCACAAGATAAGATCAATACATTAAATTCTCTCACAGGAAAGAACAGCAGTCCATCAGTTAATATAAATTTGGATGAGGAATATAACAATTTTGTCATGACTCTTAAGAATAGTCAGAGAGACTATATTCCCATGAAACATTGCAGATCAAGAAAAAATGACCCTAAATGGATGAACAATAGAATAAAGAATCTTATAGGTATTAAAAGAGGAATATACAGGAAACTAAAAAGAGGTGAAGAGCATGTGAGGCAGCAATATATACAGTTAAACAGGGAAGTTAAAAAGATACTTAGAGAGTCGAAAAGAAAATACGAAGTTAGAATAGCAGGAGAAGCTAAAGAAAATCCTAAAGGGTTTTATCAACATTAACAAACAAAATTTAAGGAAAAAGTCGGACCAATTGAAGTAGCCAATGGCCATATCACAAATGACGATAAAGTGATGTGTACATGTTTAAATGATTATTTCTTATCTGTATTTACCAATGAAAACTTGGAAAATATTCCGGAAGTAGAATCCATTTACAAAGACAGTCCCGATAAAATACTTAGTTCAATAAATATTACGAGAGAGGAGGTAATAAAAGAAATAGATAAATTAAAGGCTCATAAATCTCCGGGACCTGATGGAATATATGCTAGAATATTAAAGGAATGCAAGGAAGAGCTTAGTTGTCCACTAACTGCATTATTTAATAATTCAATAAAATTAGAATCGGTACCCATGGAGTGGAAATTGGCAGATGTGGTACCAATATTTAAAAAAGGAGAACGAGTTAAAAAGAATAATTATAGGCCGGTAAGTTTAACGTCAACAGTGGGTAAGATTCTAGAATCCATAATTGCAAATAAAATAAGGGCACATCTAGAATTACACAGACTGATAAAACTTTCACAACACGGGTTTCTTAAGGGTTTTTCGTGCCTTACAAACTTACTGTCTTTTTATTCAGAAGTTTACGAGGCAGTAGATTGTGGCAAAGAATATGATACAATATATCTAGATTTTAGCAAAGCTTTTGATAGAGTTCCTCACAAAAGATTAGTTAAAAAGCTAGAAGCTCATGGTATAGGAGGAGCTGTTCTCAGATGGATCAAACAATGGTTAAAAGACAGAAAACAGAGGGTTTGCATAAATGGAGAGAAATCAGAGTGGGGCTGAGTTACTAGCGGGGTACCACAAGGCTCGGTACTTGGTCCCCTATTATTCATCGTATATCTAAATGATCTGGATTCGGATATCAGTAGTAACCTAAGTAAATTCGCAGACGACACTAAAATAGGCAGAACTATAAATGGAAAAGAAGACATTCATGCTTTACAGGAAGATCTAAATAGATTATCTGAATGGTCGGACAAATGGCAAATGGAATTTAATGTTGAAAAATGTAAAGTAGTTAAAATGGGTACTATAAAAGACAATACTAGTTATAAGCTAAATAACCATGAAATCATGAGTTCTCAGTGTGAAAGGGATTTGGGAGTTCTTGTGAGTAGTAGTCTTAAGCCAAGAGAGCAATGCACAGCAGTCAGAAATAAAGCAAACAGAATTTTAGGATTTATCTCAAGAAGCGTTAGCAATAGGACGGAAAAAGTTATTTTGCAGCTCTATCTTGCATTAGTTAGGCCCCATTTAGATTATGCTGTGCAATTCTGGTCACCCTATTATAGAATGGAAATTGAATCCTTGGAGAGAGTGCAGCGAAGAATGACCAAGATGATACACAATATCAGAAATCTACCATATGAGGACAGATTAAAAAAACTTAATCTACATTCTCTAGAGAGGCGAAGAGTTAGGGGGGATATGATTGAAGAACATAAGAACATAAGAACATAAGAATAGAGGACACTGCAACATGCCTACTAGCACACACGAGGCAGCTCCATTTTTGAATTGTATTTTCAGCATGTCTAACCTATTCTATTCTACTCTACTTATTTATTCAATTTTTCTTTTTATGATTTTTCTAATAAGCACTAACCTATTCATACCCACCCTACCTCTGTCATATGTCTATCTAATCTACATTTGAAGGTGTCTAAGGTATTGGCATTTACTATCATACTAGGAAGCTTGTTCCATGCATCAGCTACTCTATTACCAAACCAGTGTAAAATGGTTTAAAGGGGTTAACAAGGGAGATATTAATAAAGTTTTAAAAATTCATGATCAAACCAGAACTCGTAATAATGGATTTAAGCTTGATAAATTTAGGTTCAGAAGGGAAATTGGTAAAAATTGGTTTGGTAATAGAGTAGCTGATGCATGGAACAAGCTTCCTAGTAGGATAGTAAATGCCAATACCTTAGACACCTTCAAATGTAGATTAGATAGACATATGACAGAGGTAGGGTGGGAATGAATAGGTTAGTGCTTATTAGAAAAATCATAAACAGAAAAATAAAATAAATAAGTAGAGTAGAATAGAATAGGTTATACATGCTGAAAATACAATTAAAAAATGGAGCTGCCTAGTGTGTGCCAGTAGGCATGTTGCAGTGTCCTCTATTCTTATGTTCTTATGTTCTTATATTATTTTTAATTTCAACCCATAAGGTTTCTGAATTTAGATTTGTCTTAATTCCAGACTTAATGCAGCTTCTGAGGTTATCTTTAATATACATAATTACCCCTCCCCCTCTTCTATCTGCACTACGATCAGCATTACAAAGTTTATATCCTGTAATTATGTACTCAGCTTTAAGGTGTTTGCTTTCTAAATTAATCCAACTTTCACTAATGCATATTATATCCGGTCTCTCACTACATACTATGGCTCTCAGTTCTTCTATCTTGTTACCTAAACTACGGCTATTTGTATAATATACTTTTAAAATTTCTCTAGCTTTACCCTTCTTGTGGCTATTCTTTTTGTTAATATTTGTTCTATGTAACAAATGGTTCTTATCCTTAGACTCCCAGTTATTTGACCCACTATTTACTGAACCCTTACTGACTAATTTCTCTGCACAAGTATTATTCATTTCATTATTTGTGTCTAACAAAACCCCACTACCGCTCTGTCTATCATACCAGCCAATACCGAGACACCTGAATTAGAAAGATGCACTCCATCCCTTGCATACATATGCTTACGACTAGTGAAGTGATCCCACCCGTCTATAAAACCTATATTATTCTCCCAACAGAAGACTTTCATCCTAGCATTTACTCCTATAGCTCGAGACCACCACTCTGAACTTTGGCTAAGCCTAGGGAGAATACCACACATCACAGGAACTGCACCCCTTTTCCTGATCTTATCCAGGGTTTGTCTATGCAACCTAATCAGCTCTTCACTTCTACCATCCTGCACGTCATTTCCCCCAGCTATCAAACAAACAACATCTTTTTTCTCAATCCAGCTATTTATTGACTCACCCACCTTCTTCATACCTGCTCCAGGGAAAAAATATTTTCCTCTAACTCTATGCCTGAGTTTCCTGTCTACATATCTGCATAGTGAATCCCCTACAATTACCAAAGAACGAGACTTATCCGGAGGATGGGTTACTCCGACCTTTGGAGACTTACCTAGGCTCTTGACCTGAGAGCTTTTCCCACTTCCATTTCTACGATCGCTAGTACACCTATCTGACTCTATGGGTCCTGAAGAATTCTGCCGCCACTGTCACATTCATCTCGAAGTGAACTAAATGAATTAGCTACTTGTAGTCTAAAAGTATCATTTTTCTTAAGAATCTTCTTCGTTGAACCCTTATTCACACACACACACACACACACACACACACACACACACACACATATATATATATATATATATATATATATATATATATATATATATATATATATATATATATATATATATATATATATATATATATATATATATACTCAATATCAGATATCTACCATATGAGGACAGATTAAAAAACTAATCTACATTCTCTAGAGTCGCAGAGTTGGGGGGGGATATGATTGAACATAAGAACATAAGAATAGGGGACACTGCAAAATGCCTACTGGCACACACGAGGCAGCTCCATTTTTTAATGATATTTTCAGCATGTCTAACCTATTCTATTCGACTCTACTTATTTATTCTATTTTTCTTTTTATGATTTTTCTAATAAGTACTAACCTATTCATACCCACCCTACCTCTGTCATAAGAACATAAGAACATAAGAATAGAGGACACTGCAACATGCCTACTGGCACACACGAGGCAGCTCCATTTTTTAATTGTATTTTCAGCATGTCTAACCTATTCTATTCTACTCTACTTATTTATTCTTTTTTTCTGTTTATGATTTTTCTAATAAGCACTAACCTATTCATACCCACCTTACTTCTGTCATATGTCTATCTAATCTACATTTAAAGGTGTCTAAGGTATTGGCATTTACTATCCTTCTAGGAAGCCTGTTCCATGCATCAGCTACTCTATTACCAAACCAATTTTTACCAATTTCTCTTGTGAACCTACATTTATCAAGCTTAAATCCATTATTACAAGTTCTGGTTTGATCAGGAATTTTTAAAACTTTATTTATATCTCCCTTGTTGATCCCTTTAAACCATTTATACACTTCAATTGTATCCCCCCTAACTCTTCGCCTCTCTAGAGAATGTAGATTAAGTTCTTTAATCTGTCCTCATATGGTAGATTTCTGATATTGTGTATCATCTTGGTCATTCTTCGCTGCACTCTTTCCAAGGATTCAATTTCCATCCTATAATAGGGTGTCCAGAATTGCACAGTATAATCTAAATGGGACCTAACTAATGCAGGATAGAGGTGCAAAATAACTTTTTCCGTCCTATTGCCAACACTTCTTGAGATAAATCCTAAAATTCTGTTTGCTTTATTTCTGACTGCTGTGCATTGCTCTCTTGGCTTAAGATTACTACTCACAAGTTTTTGGATGTTCACCCTTGAGGGTGAGCGGACCTTCCACTTGTGGCCCGAAGAGTTAGGGGGGATATGATTGAAGTATATAAATGGTTTGAAGGGATTAACAAGGGAGATATTAAAAAAGCTTTAAAAATTCATGATCAAACCAGAACTCGTAATAATGGATTTAAGCTTGATAAATTTAGGTTCAGAAGGGAAATTGGTAAAAATTGGTTTGGTAATAGAGTAGCTGATGCATGGAACAAGCTTCCTAGTAGGATAGTAAATGCCAATACCTTAGACACCTTCAAATGTAGATTAGATAGACATATGACAGAGGTAGGGTGGGTATGAATAGGTTAGTGCTTATTAGAAAAATCATAAAAAGAAAAATAGAATAAATAAGTAGAGTAGAATAGAATATGTTAGACATGCTGAAAATACAATTCAAAAATTTAGCTGCCTCGTGTGTGCCAGTAGGCATGTTGCAGTGTCCCCTATTCTTATGTTCTTATGTTCTTATGTTTACTCACAAGAACTCCCAAATCCCTTTCACACTGAGAACTCATGATTTCATGGTTACTTAGCTTGTAACTCGTATAGTCTTTTATAGTACCCATTTTAACTACTTTACATTTTTCAACATTAAATTCCATTTGCCATTTGTCCGACCATTCAGATAATTTATTTAGATCTTCCTGTAAAGCATGAATGTCTTCTTTTCCATTTATAATTCTACCTATTTTAGTGTCATCTGCGAATTTACTTAGGTTACTACTGATATCCGAATCCAGATCATTTAGATATACGATGAATAATAGGGGACCAAGTACCGAGCCTTGTGGTACTCCGCTAGTAACCGAGCCCCACTCCGATTTCTCTCCATTTATGCAAACCCTCTGTTTTCTGTCTTTTAACCATTGTTTGATCCATCTGAGAACAGCTCCTCCTATACCATGAGCTTCCAGCTTTTTAACTAATCTTTTGTGAGGAACTCTATCAAAAGCTTTGCTGAAATCTAGATATATTGTATCATATTCTTTGCCACAATCTACTGCCTCGTAAACTTCTGAATAAAAAGACAGTAAGTTTGTAAGGCACGAAAATCCTTTAGAAACCCATGTTGTGAAAGTTTAATCAGTCTGTGTATTTCTAGATGTGCCCTTATTTTATTTGCAATGATGGATTCTAGAATCTTACCCACTGTTGACGTTAATCTTACAGGCATATAATTATTCTCTTTAACTCGTTCTCCTTTTTAAAATATTGGTACCACATCTGCCAATTCCCACTCCATGGGTACCGATCCTAATTTTATTGAATTATTAAATAGTGCAGTTAGTGGACAACTAAGCTCTTCCTTGCATTCCTTTAATATTCTAGCATATATTCCATCAGGTCTCGGAGATTTATGAGCCTTTAATTTATCTATTTCTTTTATTACCTCCTCTCTCGTAATATTTACTGAACTAAGTATATTATCGGGACTGTCTTTGTAAATGGATTCTACTTCCGGAATATATTCCAAGTTTTCATTGGTAAATACAGATAAGAAATAATCATTTAAACATGTAAACATCATTTTATCATCATCTGTGATATGGCCATTGGCTACTTCAATTGGTCCGACCTTTTCCTTATATTTTGTTTGATAATGTTGATAAAACCCTTTAGGATTTTCTTTAGCTTCTCCTGCTATTCTAACCTCGTATTTTCTTTTCGACTCTCTAAATAGTTTAAAGGGATTAACAAGGGCGATATTAATAAAGTTTTAAAAATTCATGATCAAACCAGAACTCGTAATAATGGATTTAAGCTTGATAAATTTAGGTTCAGAAGGGAAATTGGTAAAAATCGGTTTGGTAATAGAGTAGCTGATGCATGGAACAGGCTTCCGAGTAGGATAGTAAATGCCAATACCTTAGACACCTTCAAATGTAGATTAGATAGACATATGACTGAGGTAAGGTGGGTATGAGTAGGTTAGTGATTATTAGAAAAATCATACATACATACATATACCTTGGCTGTTTCCCCCTTTAATTGGGGGGTAGCCGACATCAAAAAAGGAAAACAGTTTGGGGAGAAGTTACTCTCCCCTCTACTCCCCTTCTTCTTTGACGTCTCACATGAGGTTGGTACAAAGGAGGGATTCCTAGTCCCCCCGCCCCGTCCACTTTTAGTCGCCTTTTACGACACGCAGGGAATACGGTGAGGCTATTCTTTGATATTGTGCCCGCCCCACAGGGCAGAGGATATACATATATACATATATATATATATATATATATATATATATATGAATCATTTTTTTTTTTTTTTTACTCCGACCGGGACTCGAACCTAGGACTTATGATTACTAAGTCAAGGCGCTACCACTACACCACAGAAGGTTAAAAGGAATCCAACCTTATCGCCTATATCTGCTATACTTAGGAATGAACGCATTCTAACTGAATGCCACTATGTTCATATTACAGATTCCCCAACCTCACTCGTGGCTTCATTTTAGCATTTAATTCAATTCCCAATCTCATTCGGGTCATGAAATACAAATAAGCACATTACATATGTGAAAACATGAATCATTTTTTTTTACCCCGACTGGGACTCGAACCTAGGACTTATGATTACTAAGTCAAGGCGCTACCACTACACCACAGAAGGTTAAAAGGAATCCAACCTTATAGCCTATATCTGCTATACTTAGGAATGAATGCATTCTAACTGAATGCCACTATGTTCATATTACAGATTCCCCAACCTCACTCGTGGCTTCATTTTAGCATTTAATTCAATTCCCAATCTCATTCGGGCCATGAAATACAAATAAGCACATTACATATGTGAAAACATGAATCTTTTTTTTTTTTACCCCGACCGGGACT
>JAXCGZ010019101.1:35000-52500 GCA_037179515.1 Halocaridina rubra
CCTCTGGTGCCCTGGGTAAGTACCGAAGAGTTACTTTCATTTACTTTGAATTTATTTTCTGTTCAGTACTTATTTTTCCATAGTCAACCATGCTACCTTAAAGTACTTTATATTTTTTAGCTTTTCTGAGGATTAATCACAATCTATAACTTCACAAATCAGCTGTTAAAGGGTTCAGTTTTAACTTACTTTTTGTGGATAACCAAAATATTAACATTTCTCTAGAATGGATATTGGTTTTTTTTTTTTTTTTTTTTGCTAGGGCTAGGTGAATGTCCATTTTTTCCATAATTATTATTATTATTTATTATTATTATTACTATATTATTATTATATTATTATTATTATTATTATTATTATTATTATTGTTGTCCTTATTTCTCATTATTATAATTTTAAGGTTATTCATAAAATCATATAGAACTCAGTGTTTTAAGACTTTTGAGGCTTTCACCAAAGAGACCAACAGTGTAAGTAGCATCTTGATTGTCCCATTAAAGGAACAACTGCAATCATAATAGATAAAATCTTTTTCTTTTACCCTCAATACCTAAAAGGGAACAGATTAATGGTGTTGACTCATTTATCAGCTAATAATGGTCATCAAAATAATTTTTTTAAAGTAATTAAGAAAATCTGTAATTTGCTTCTCGGTCTCAGAATATCATTCTGTTTTCCTTAACTTATAAAATTTTATAATTGCCATCTTTCATTCCCTTTTAGTCAATTAATTTCTTTAATTAATAAAATTATTGTTTTTTGTTTATCTGGTCTGAGGTTAAATTCTCAGTATCGGGCCCCAAGGGAAACTGAAGTTGCCTAATTGCACTCAGGCTGAACCAAGCTAATGTGTGTGGAGGGGGGGTAATTTTGGTGATCCATTATACCCAAAGTAAACAAACAAAAACATTTATATCCATTTTTTTACAATGGTTATTCTTATACAATTTAAAAGTAACTTATAAGTAGATATATATTTGAACTAATAAGTAAGAGGGTAATACATACTGTTAAATTAAATAATGGTTTCCTAGAAAATAAATACTGTAATAAAAATGTTAATAGTAAAGTAGTAGATCTGGTATTGAAAGAAAGCTTTCGGTTTATTAAGATCAAAGCATACAAATCGCAATGATATATGAGAGAGAGAGAGAGAACTAATTTGCTTTTTCTATAATGTGTGTGCTTTGACTCGGCCACAACTCTTATAAGAGGAAGTACGACCATTATATATGCATGTCTGTGTACTTTTCATATCTATCGGCGAACTATACTCTTAAATTATTACGTTAAGAACTAAAATCTAGCCATTAATTCATGTTTACACTCAAATATTGCAAAGGGGGAGCACTCGAGCTCAACTAGGTACCGGTCCCAATCAAAGGCTAATGAGGAGGGTTGATATCACTAGCCTCACTGAGGCTAGTGAAAAACCGCAACCACATATGAATATGGGGAAAGATGGCGATATAGAAGAATGCTATTTTTTTTTAGTTACTTATGCATTCATATAATAATTGATCTTGGTTTAATTTTTACTATGCTGTTTAGTATTTAGATATCCATAAATGAGCTAATATCTCCTCTGTAAGGGGGTGACCGACTTGGCTAAACCTCGAGTTTTCACGGAAGGAGAATAAGGAGTGGGGGGGGGATTCCTGATCCCCTCGTTCCGCCTTATTCAGTTCCACTTTTGCGGAACACTAATGTTATAGTTTAAAATATATTATCAAGTGTAAAATAAATGGAAAAAAAATAAATTAATAGATAAAGAAATTATGTTGACATTTAAAAATATCTTCTTTTTTTTTTTTTTAAATTCGTTTTGTAATCCCATTTTTCTTGTCTTTATAGTATGCAAACAATTCGCTTATTGTAATATATATGTAAATTAACATTAAGATGAAAATAATAATTATAATAATAAAATTCCTATTAATACATTTAAAAATGTTTTGTACATGAGAGTAGCGAAGTGAATATTTTGCACTATATCGAAGCCACGACTCTTGATGATGCTGTTCCACTATACTCCCATATTTAATATTGTAAACATAAAATCTACAGAGTTGTCAGGAGTTCTCAAGCAAAACGAGGACTCCACTACCCTCCCCTAATCCTCGAGCGGTTATGAGAAAAAATCGCTTTTCGAGCCACTTTTAAGGGTCAGACTCGGAACTTCCTGGGTGAGGTCCCCATTTATAGAGGCTCTTTATACATTTTATTTTCCTTAATAATAATAATAATAATAATAATATACAAACAAAATCTATAATAATAATGACGATGATGATGATGAACATAAGAACATAAGAATAGAGGACACTGCAACATGCCTACTGGCACACACGAGGCAGCTCCATTTTTGAATTGTATTTTCAGCATGTCTAACCTATTCTATTCTACTCTACTTATTTATTCTATTTTTCTTTTTATGATTTTTCTAATAAGCACTAACCTATTCATACCCACCCTACCTCTGTCATATGTCTATCTAATCTACATTTGAAGGTGTCTAAGGTATTGGCATTTACTATCATACTAGGAAGCTTGTTCCATGCATCAGCTACTCTATTACCAAACCAATTTTTACCAATTTCCCTTCTGAACCTAAATTTATCAAGCTTAAATCCATTATTACGAGTTCTGGTTTAATCATGAATTTTTAAAACTTTATTAATATCTCCCTTGTTAATCCCTTTAAACCATTTATACACTTCAATCATATCCCCCCTAACTCTTCGCCTCTCTAGAGAATGTAGATTAAGTTTTTTTAATCTGTCCTCATATGGTAGATTTCTGATATTGTGTATCATCTTGGTCATTCTTCGCTGCACTCTCTCCAAGGATTCAATTTCCATTCTATAATAGGGTGACCAGAATTGCACAGCATAATCTAAATGGGGCCTAACTAATGCAAGATAGAGCTGCAAAATAACTTTTTCCGTCCTATTGCTAACGCTTCTTGAGATAAATCCTAAAATTCTGTTTGCTTTATTTCTGACTGCTGTGCATTGCTCTCTTGGCTTAAGACTACTACTCACAAGAACTCCCAAATCCCTTTCACACTGAGAACTCATGATTTCATGGTTATTTAGCTTATAACTAGTATTGTCTTTTATAGTACCCATTTTAACTACTTTACATTTTTCAACATTAAATTCCATTTGCCATTTGTCCGACCATTCAGATAATCTATTTAGATCTTCCTGTAAAGCATGAATGTCTTCTTTTCCATTTATAGTTCTACCTATTTTAGTGTCGTCTGCGAATTTACTTAGGTTACTACTGATATCCGAATCCAGATCATTTAGATATACGATGAATAATAGGGGACCCAGTACCGAGCCTTGTGGTACCCCGCTAGTAACCGAGCCCCACTCTGATTTCTCTCCATTTATGCAAACCCTCTGTTTTCTGTCTTTTAACCATTCTTTGATCCATCTGAGCACAGCTCCTCCTATACCATGAGCTTCCAGCTTTTTAACTAATCTTTTGTGAGGAACTCTATCAAAAGCTTTGCTATAATCTAGATATATTGTATCATATTCTTTTCCACAATCTACTGCCTCGTAAACTTCTGAATAAAAAGACCGTAAGTTTGTAAGGCACGAAAAACCCTTACGAAACCCGTGTTGTGAAAGTTTTATCAGTCTGTGTAATTCTAGATGTGCCCTTATTTGATGATGATGATGATGATGATGATATTAACAATAATAATAATATTAACAATAATAATAATATTAACAATAATAATAATATTAACAATGATAATATTAACAATAATGATTGGTGACAATAGGCATACGAAACAATTTTTTACTAACCTCTTAGCCAGGGGGGCTTCGCCCCCCTGGGACTCCCCATTCGACCTTCAGTCGAACTACTTACCTGAGTGGAGGGATGAGGTCGTTGAGCGGCATCGCCCGCTAATTTTTTTTTTTCTTTAAATCGCATAATAATCGTGATGATAGAAGTAGAGTTTGTAGCAGTCGAAGCAGCATCATTTATTTCTAGAACATGATTCAAAAGGATATCAAGGCCTTAATAATTGTCTAATATTGAAATACACCATGTTGTCCTCCTTTTTTCATCTATCTCTTTGTAAAAACTTATATAAATGCCTGTGTTCTAGGCATGAATGAGTAGTTTCTAGAGTAAATGATACCTATGTGATGAATAAAAGCATGTCGTGTGTTTCTTAGATAACTTTAGTGTTTATTGTACCACTGTACAAAAGCAGTACTTACCTAAGTGTACTTACGGGAAAGAGTCCCAAGCTCCTAACTTCCCGTCTCCTTATCGGTTCCATTTTGTACTTCGTGATACGTACTGTTGATAGGTTCTCTTTTTCCAGATAATTCTGGCAGGACTCCGTATCCTATTCCAGGCCGTATTCATCCGCGCCCTTTAGAAGAGGGAGGGGAGATACGGACACCTGCTCATTATCCTCCAGCACCCATCTCGGTATCCCCTGCAAGAACACCTGATTACATTATTGTGACTCCGTCACCGTCCCCTGTATATGCAGGAACACCAATAGGTTCTCCTTGGTCCAGTGCCACCGTTCCTGTTGCCTCTTCAGCAGGCCTTTATTACCAAGCTCCTACTTCAACAGTGCCCCAAATGGCAGGTCCTGTTGTTAGTGAATACCAACCAGCCTATGGATTTCCTGGAGCTACAAATACTACCTGGCCAACACCTGGGGACCCTGGACTTTCTCTATATCAACCACAGCCTGTCGTCCACATGTCTCATGAAATGCCTGCCCACTCTACCCTAGCGCCCAACATGGCTGCTGCTGCTTTTATGGCCAGTGCAGGGGCATCTAATATGCCGGCACTTCCGCAACCAATGATGCCACCAGTGCCAAGAGGTGTAGAATGGCGTCCAGAGTCCTCATTTGCTTGGCCAGCTTATTACCAAAATCCGAGACCTCATATGCACCCCTCGGTACCTCAATATGCCCTCTTGCAGCCTGGGCAACAAGGACACTCTTATTTCGAACCCAGAGGACAACCACGATACAGTTGGCGACCGAACTGGGGTACGTTATTGTATGAGACATAAAGTTATGGATATTTCTCATATTCACGAATTTATTTTAGAAATATATGCCCTACATCATTATTGCTAAAATTATATGTGCATTATAAGTTTTACTTTTATTTCACACTTTATAGACAGTCATATAAAAGTAAATATTATTAATTTTGTGTATATAATAAGGAGCACATGGGGCCTTTTATATTTGTGCCCTGTGGGGCGGGCATAATATCAAAGAATAGCCTCACCGTATTCCCTGCGTGTCGTAAAAGGCGACTAAAAGTGGACGGGGCGGGGGGACTGGGAATCCCCCCCCCTTGTATCAACCTCCTGCGAGGCGTCAACGAAGAGGGGGAATAGAGGGGAGAATAACTTCTCCCCAAACTTTCCTTTCTTGACGTCGGCTACCCCCCAATTTAAGGGGGAAACAGCCACGGTATATGTATGTATGTATGTATATGTAGACGTATACTTCAGTCCTTTGTCTATTTTATAATTACAGGCAGAGTAGATGGTCCTAGGGCCTTTCACCATGATCAGCTTGGCAACGGCATTCGGCGGAGAAACTCGCATCAGATAAGGTCCTATTTTAAATCGCATCTGTACTTTATTATTAGTAGTAATATTATTATTAGTATTAGTATTATGGTTATTAATGTTATAATTATTCTCATCCCCCTTACAAGGGGGAATGGGGCCATGTATATGCATTATTATTATTATTATTATTATTATTATTATTATTATTATTATTATTTCTTCTAATGATTGTTATCAATATTATTATTGGTGTCATTATTATTATAACTATTAATATCATTATTATTACTGCTGTCATTATTATCATTACTGTACTATTATTATTATCATTACTGTACTGTTGTTATTATTATTATTGTTGTTTGTTGTAGTTGTTTTTATTGTTGTTGTTGTGTCATCGTCGTTAATATTCTCTTTATCATGATACAGGCACGGGGTGCCTGTGCAGAATGCCCTGCCATCCGGCGCCCAAGGAGGGAATGCGTCCAATTCCGTAGCCGGACCTTCGAACGTATATGTAGCAAATGGAAAAAAAGCTTCATGCGCCTTCTGTCACAGAAAGGGCGAAGAACACTACGAACATCGGTTGAAGGTTATTATTATTATTATTATTATTATATATTATTATCATTATTATTATTATTATTATTATTATTATTAGTATTAGTATTAGTAGTAGTAGTAGTAGTATTCCTAATATTTCTAGTATTTTTTAGTAAGTTTTGTTAGTAAATATTTTTAGTAAATGCTTTTAGTAAATGTTAGTTTTTTAATAAATGTTTGTTTGTTTTTTAGTAAATGTTTTTGGTACAATTTGTTTTTGGTACAATTATTTTATTTTTTTGGTACAATTTGTTTTTGGTACAATTAATTTTCTTTTTTTGGTACAATTTGTTTTAGGTACAATTATTTTTTTTTTTATGCAATTTGTTTTTGGTACAATTATTTTTTTTTTGGGTACAATTTTTTCCTATGTTTTCTAGCAAATTTTTCTTTTGCCTTTTTTTTTTTTTTTTTTTTTTTTTTTTTTTTTTTTTTTTTTTTTTTTTTTTTTGCCATATATTTACTTTTTTTAGACTAAAAAAAATTTAGATTTGTTTTTAGACTTATTTTTAAACATTATTTTTTAGACATTTTTTGGAGACCGATTTTTTGGGGACCGATTTTTTTTTTTTTTTTTTTGGACAGATTTTTTTTTTTTTGGACATTTTTTTTTTGGACTTTTTTTTTTTTTTTTGACCGATTTTTTTTTTTGGGGGGACCAATTTTTTTTTTTTTTTTTTTTTTTTGGACCGATTTTTTTTGGGGGGACCGATTTTTTTTTTTTTTTTTTTTTTTTTTTTTTTTTTTTTTTTTTGGACCGATTTTTTTTTTTGGACCGATTTTTTTTAATTTTTTTTTATTTATTTTTTTTTTGGGACCGATTTTTTTTTTTTTTTTTTTTTGACCGATTTTTTTTTGGGGGGGCCGATTTTTTTTTTTGGGACCGATTTTTTTTTTTTTTGGACCGATTTTTTTTTTTTGGGGGGGGGACCGATTTTTTTTTACCGATTTTTTTTTTTTTTTTTTTTTTTTTTTTTTTAACCGATATTTTTTTTTTTTTTGACCGATTACAGATTTTTTTGGGGGGGACCGATTTTTTTTTTTGGGGGGACCGATTTTTTTTTGGGGGACCGATTTTTTTTGGGGGGACCGATTTTTTTTTTTGGGGGGGGGCGATTTTTTGGGGGACCGATTTTTTTTTTTTTTTTTTTTTTTTTTTTTGGGACCGATTTTTTTTTTTTTTTTGGGGGGGGACCGATTTTTTTTTTGAATTTTTTTTTGAATTTTTTTTTTGACATTTTTTTTGACAGATTTTTTGACAGATTTTTTTTTGACAGATTTTATTTTTTATTTTTTTATTTTTTGACGATTTTTTTGACGATTTTTTTTTTACGATTTTTACTTTCTATTATAATTTTAATCATTAATTATCTTCATCATCCCTGTATATATATTCTTGCCGTAAAATAACGTGCTAAGGAAGTGGAAATGGATAAGGTAAGTTTAAAGCTTTATTTTTTTTACAGTCGTGGCTACCTTGTTAGAAATACAGACTACTCTTGTATTTCCTTAACGTCGTTTAAAACTACCACATTGGATATGGAAAAGACGGAATAGTAATTCCTCCTTCCCTGGAAAGGCTAGAGCACAGTGTCAGTATATATAAAAAATAAAATCATTTAAGAAAAAAATCAACTCTATAATTATATAAGTATACAAAATAATTTCTCTCTGGTCATTGAAATCCATGACCATCCCTTTCATGAGACACCTCATGACGTAGTACTTCTATTTACGTGTTTTTGTATGTCTTCCATTAAACAGAACAAAAAAGGAGAAGTGTTGTGTCCGGTGCTGAGATCTTATACCTGCAAATTGTGCGGGAAGACAGGTAAAGAGGCCCACACCATAAAATACTGCCCCATGAATCCATTCACGCATGGTGACCCTAAGGCAGCAGGACTCAAACCAGGAATGGCTCCTCCAGAACTTAATCCTCTGCTCATGAATTAGGATCAAGAGTAGTAAGAAACTCCCCTGTTAGTCCTGTTTCTACACCCTCTTCCACAACTTATGTCGCTTTATGCTACCAAATCCCCTACTGCTCCTACCACAAGTTGCCTCCACAAGGCACTCCATGATAAGAGCAGATGCCAATCAGAACTGCGTCACAATCATTTGCCACTTATTTCTATTCCTAGCACGCTCACTTGCCTCCCTCACATCCATTCTCCTATCATTCAAGGCCTTCCTGACTCTATCCATCCATCCCAACCTAGGCCTCCCTCTGGCATTTCTCCCATCAACTTCCGATTTCATTACCTTTTTCAGTAGTCGTTCATAATCTATCGTTTCTACATGACCAAACCATCACGAAACATTTATATTTACTCTAGCTGCTAAATCTCTCCTCACACCCATTCTCCCTCTCACGTCTTCTTTCCTAACCCTATCCAACCGCAATACACCAGTCATACTCCTCAGACATTTCATCTCAAACCCATTCAGTTTCTGTCTCTTGTTTCTTTCATACCCCATAACTCTGAGCCATACATTAGTCGGCACAACCACTTTCTCCAATAAAATTTTCTTAACATTCATTAACAGCCCTCTAATCTTCATTACTCCATTCAATGCACCAAACACTTTGCATCCTTCATTCACTATGTGACACACATCTACTTGTAGTCCACCATTTGCAGCTATAACTGAGCCTAAATATTTGAACTGGTCTACTTCCTCAAGTGCCTCTCCCTTCAACATAACATTCAGTCTAACACCATAATCGATTCTTGCACACCTCATAACCTTATTCTTTCTCACATTCACTCGTAACTTCCTTCTCTCACACACCCTTCCAAATTCTGTCACTAACTGACACAGCTTACACTCAGTCTGCCACCACCACAGTATCATCTGCAAACCGCATTGATTCAACTCCCACTCATTTTCATTCCCATCCACAAGCTTCAATCCACGACCAAGTACTCGAGCATTTACCTCCCTTACCACTCGATCCATATACATATTGAATAGCCGCGGTGACATCACACATCCCTGTCTCAACCCCACTCACTGCAAACCACATACTCGCTTCATTCCCCACCCTAACACAAGCTTTACTGCCCACATGTAACTCTTCACTGCTCGTAACAATCTACCACCAATTCCATACAATCTCAAAACATTCCTCATTGCATATCTATCAACTCATCATACGCTTTCTCCAGGTCCAAAAATGCATAATACACATCCTTACATTTTGCCAAATACTTCTCATGTATCTCCCTAGCAATAAAAATTTGATCTCTACATCTTCTACCTCTCCTGTACTTCCGCAATTATATCTTCTGTTTTATACCTAATCCTATTTATCAGTATCCTACCATTCACCTTCCCTACCACATTCTGCAAACTTATACCCCTAAAATCACTACAATTATGTATATCTCGGTTTCCTTTGTATAGTAGCACTATACATGCAATGACCCAGTCCATTGGCATCATTGACAACATAAAACATATATTAAACACTCGCCAACCATTCCAATACAGTTACACCCCCCCCTCTTTCAACATCCATTCCAGGTGCTTTACCTGCTTTTGTTTCATTCAATGCCCTCTTCACTTCTCTCTTGTAATCTCTTTCATTCTCCTCCCATTACTGGAACCTGAACTCTCCCTACTGCTACTATATCTGCCTCTCTATCCTCTTGTGCATTCAGCAACTCCTCAAAATATTCAGCCCATCGCTTTCTCACAACTGTCCATTCACATCTTTTATTGTCTCTTTCATCCTTGATCCACCCTTCCTGACTCTCTTCACTTCTTTCCAAAACTTCTTTTTATTCTCCTTATGAGACCTATCAAAACCCTGACCCCATCTAAAATATTACTTCCTCTTTGCTTCATTCACTTTTCGTTTGCTTTCCACATTTTCTCTATATCTTTCATACTTCTCCATACGGTTACACCGCATCCATTCCTCAAATGCCCTCTTTTTCTCTTCCACCTTCATTTTCACCTCTTCATTCCACCACTCACTGCCCTTCCTCATTCAACCTCCAACAAACCTCTTTCCACAAACCTCACTTGCAAATTGTGCGGGAAGACCGGTAATAGAGGCCCACACCATTAAATACTGCCCTATGAATCCATACACACGTGTTGACCCTAAGGCAGCAGGTTTAAAGCCAGGTCTGGCCCCTCCAGTACTTAATCCTCTGCTTTGAATAAGCATAAAGAGCAGTAAGAAACACCTCTGTTAGTCCTGTTTTTCTCTCCTCTTCCACAACTTATGTCGCTAAATACTACCAAATCCCCTACTGCCCCTACCACAGGTTGCCTCCACAAGGCACTCCATGATAGCAGCAGATGCCAATCAATACTGCGTCACAATCATTGTATACTTATTACATAAGTATACAAAATAATTTCTGTTCATTGAAATCCGTGATCATCCCTTTCGTGAGACACCACATGATGTAGTTCTTCTATTTAAGTGTTCTTGTATGTCTTCCATTAAACAGAACAAAAAAGGAGAAGTGTTGTGTCCGGTGCTGAGATCTTATACCTGCAAATTGTGTGGGAAGACCGGTAAAGAGGCCCACACCATAAAACACTGTCCTATGAATCCATACACACGTGGTGACCCTAAGGCAGTAGGACTCCAGCCAGGACTGGCTCCTCCAGCACTTAATCCTCTGCTCATGAATTAGCATCAAGAGTAGTAAGAAACACCTCTGTTAGTCCTGTTTCTACACCCTCTTCCACAACTTATGTCACTTTATGCTACCAAACCCCCTACTGCTCCTACCACAAGTTGCCTCCACAAGGCACTCCATGATAAGAGCAGATGCCAATCAGAACTGTGTCACAATCATTCGCCACTTATTTCTATTCCTAGCAAGCTCACTTGCCTCCCTCACATTCATTCTCCTATCATTCAAGGCCTTCCTGACTCTATCCATCCATCCCAACCTAGGCCTCCCTCTGGCATTTCTCCCATCAACTTCCGATTTCATTACCTTTTTCAGTAGTCGTTCATAATCCATCATTTCTAGATGACCAAACCATCTCAAAACATTTATAGTTACTCTAGCTGCTAAATCTCTCCACGCCCATTCTCCCTCTCACGTCTTCATGCCGAGCCCTATCCAACCGCAATACACCAGTCATACTACTTAGACATTTCATCTCAAACACATTCAGTTTCTGTCTCTTTCTTTCATACCCCATAACTCTGAGCCATACATTAGTCGGCACAACCACTTTCTCCAATAAAATTTTCTTAACATTCATTAACAGCCCTTTAATCTTCATTACTCCATTCAATGCACCAAACAATTTTCATCCTTCATTCACTATGTGACACACATATACTTGTAGTCCACCATTTGCAGCTATAACTGAGCCTAAATATTTGAACTGGTCTACTTCCTCAAGTGCCTCTCCCTTCAACATAACATTCAGTCTAACACCATCATCGTTTCTTGTACACCTCATATCCTTATTCTTTCCCACATTCACTCGTAACTTCCTTCTCTCACACACCCTTCCAAATTCTGTCACTAACTGACACAGCTTACACTCAGTCTGCCACCACCACAGTATCATCTGCAAACCGCATTGATTCAACTCCCACTCATTTTCATTCCCATCTACAAGCTTCAATCCGCGACCAAGTACTCGAGCATTTACCTCCCTTACCACTCAATCCATATACATATTGAATAGCCGCGGTGACATCACACATCCCTGTCTCAACCCCACTCACTGCAAACCACTCACTCACTCTATTCCCCACCCTAACACAAGCTTTACTGCCCACATGTAACTCTTCACTGCTCGTAACAATCTACCACCAATTCCATATAATCTCAAAACATTCCACATTGCATCTCTATCAACTCATCATACCCTTTCTCCAGGTCCAAAATGCAAAATACACATCCTTACATTTTGCCAAATACTTCTCACGTATCTGCCTAACAATAAAAAATTGATTTCTACATCTTCTACCTCTCCTAAAACCACTCTGTACTTCCGCAGCAAACTTATACCCCTAAAATCACTACAATGATGTATATCTCCCTTACCTTTGTATAGTGGCACCATACATGCAATGACCCAGTCCATTGGCACCATAGACAACATAAAACATATATTAAACACTAGCCAGCCATTCCAATACAGCTACACACCCCTTCAATTTCAACATTTCTGCTCTTACACCATCCATTCCAGGTGCTTTACCTGCTTTTGTTTCACTCAATGCCCTCTTCACTTCTCTCTTGTAATCTTTCATTCTCCTCCCATTACTGGAACCTGAACTCTCCCTACTGCTACTATATCTGCCTCTCTATCCTCTTGTGCATTCAGCAACTCCTCAAAATATTCAGCCCATCGCTTTCTCACATCGTTTCCTTTTAACAACTGTCCATTCACATCTTTTATTGTCTCTTTTCATCCTTGATCCACCCTTCCTGACTCTCTTCACTTCTTTCCAAAACTTCTTTTTATTCTCCTTATGAGACCTATCAAAACCCTGACCCCATCTAAAATTTTACTTCCTCCGCTTCATTCACTTTTCGTTTGCTTTCCACATTTTTCTCTATATCTTTCATACTTCTCCATACGGCTACACTGCATCCATTCCTCAAATGCCCTCTTTTTCTCTTCCACCTTCATTTTCACCTCTTCATTCCACCACTCACTGCCCTTCCTCATTCAACCTCCAACAAACCTCTTTGCACAAACCTCGCTTGCAAATGGTGCGGGAAGACCGGTAATAGAGGCCCACACCATTAAATACTGCCCTATGAATCCATACACACGTGTTGACCCTAAGGCAGCAGGTTTAAAGCCAGGTCTGGCCCCTCCAGTACTTAATCCTCTGCTTTGAATAAGCATAAAGAGCAGTAAGAAACACCTCTGTTAGTCCTGTTTTTCCCTCCTCTTCCACAACTTAAGCCGCTTCATACTACCAAATCCCCTACTGCCCCTACCACAGGTTGCCTCCACAAGGCACTCCATGATAGCAGCAGATGCCAATCAATACTGCGTCACAATCATTGTATACTTATTACATAAGTATACAAAATAATTTCTGTTCATTGAAATCCGTGATCATCCCTTTCATGAGACACCACATGATGTAGTTCTTCTATTTAAGTGTTCTTGTATGTCTTCCATTAAAGAGAACAAAAAAGGAGAAGTGTTGTGTCCGGTGCTGAGATCTTATACCTGCAAATTGTGCGGAAAGACCGGTAAAGAGGCCCACACCATAAAACACTGTCCTATGAATCCATACACACGTGGTGACCCTAAGGCAGCAGGACTCAAGCCAGGACTGGCTCCTCCAGCACTTAATCCTCTGCTCATGAATTAGCATCAAGAGTAGTAAGAAACACCTCTGTTAGTCCTGTTTCTACACCCTCTTCCACAACTTATGTCGCTTTATGCTACCAAATCCCCTACTGCTCCTACCACAAGTTGCCTCCACAAGGCACTCCATGATAAGAGCAGATGCCAATCAGAACTGTGTCACAATCATTTGCCACTTATTTCTATTCCTAGCAAGCTCACTTGCCTCCCTCACATTCATTCTCCTATCATTCAAGGCCTTCCTGACTCTATCCATCCATCCCAACCTAGGCCTCCCTCTGGCATTTCTCCCATCAACTTCCGATTTCATTACCTTTTTCAGTAGTCGTTCATAATCCATCATTTCTAGATGACCAAACAATCTCAAAACATTTATAGTTACTCTAGCTGCTAAATCTCTCCACGCCCATTCTCCCTCTCACGTCTTCATGCCGAGCCCTATCCAACCGCAATACACCAGTCATACTACTTAGACATTTCATCTCAAACACATTCAGTTTCGGTCTCTGTTTCTTTCATACCCCATAACTCTGAGCCATACATTAGTCGGCACAACCACTTTCTCCAATAAAATTTTCTTAACATTCATTAACAGCCCTCTAATCTTCATTACTCCCTTCAATGCACCAAACACTTTGCATCCTTCATTCACTCTGTGATGCACATCTACTTGCAGTCCACCATTTGCAGCTATAACTGAGCCTAATATTTGAACCGGTCTACTTCAAGTGCCTCTCCATTCAACATAACATTCAGTCTAACACCATCATCGTTTCTTGTACACCTCATATCCTTATTCTTTCCCACATTCACTCGTAACTTCCTTCTCTCACACACCCTTCCAAATTCTGTCACTAACTGACACAGTTTACACTCAGTCTGCCACCACCACAGTATCATCTGCAAACAGCATTGATTCGACTCCCACTCATTTTCATTCCCATCTACAAGCTTCAATCCGCGACCAAGTACTCGAGCATTTACCTCCCTTACCACTCAATCCATATACATATTGAATAGCCGCGGTGACATCACATCCCTGTCTCAACCCCACTCACTCACTCTATTCCCCACCCTAACACAAGCTTTACTGCCCACATGTAACTCTTCACTGCTCGTAACAATCTACCACCAATTCCATATAATCTCAAAACATTCCACATTGCATCTCTATCAACTCATAATACGCTTTCTCCAGGTCCAAAATGCAAAATACACATCCTTACATTTTGCCAAATACTTCTCACGTATCTGCCTAACAATAAAAATTTGATTTCTACATCTTCTACCTCTCCTAAAACCACTCTGTACTTCCGCAGCAAACTTATACCCCTAAAATCACTACAATGATGTATATTTCCCTTACCTTTGTATAGTGGCACCATACATGCAATGACCCAGTCCATTGGCACCATAGACAACATAAAACATATATTAAATACTAGCCAGCCATTCCAATACAGCTACACCCCCCCTCAATTTCAACATTTCTGCTCTTACACCATCCATTCCAGGTGCTTTACCTGCTTTTGTTTCACTCAATGCCCTTCACTTCTTTCTTGTAATCTTTCATTCTCCTCCCATTACTGGAACCTGAACTCTCCCTACTGCTACTATATCTGCCTCTCTATCCTCTTGTGCATTCAGCAACTCCTCAAAATATGCAGCCCATCGCTTTCTCACATTGTTTCCTTTTAACAACTGTCCATTCACATCTTTTATTGTCTCTTTTCATCCTTGATCCACCCTTCCTGACTCTCTTCACTTCTTTCCAAAACTTCTTTTTATTCTCCTTATAAGACCTATCAAAATCCTAACCCCATCTAAATTTTGACTTCCTCTTCGCTTCATTCACTTTTCGTTTGCTTTCCACATTTTTCTAGATATCTTTCATACTTCTCCATACTGTTACACTGTATCCATTCCTCAAATGCCCTTTTTCTCTTCCATCTTCATTTTCACCTCTTCATTCTACCAATCACTGCCCTTCCTCATTCAATCTCCAACAAACCTCTTTCCACAAACCTCACTTGCAAATTGTGCGGAAAGACCAGTAAAGAGGTCAACACCATAAAATCTGCCCTATGAATTCGTACACACGTGGTGACCCTAAGCCAGCAGGTCTGAAGCCAGGTCTGGCCCCTCCAGTACTTAATCCTCTGCTTTGAATAAGCATAAAGAACAGTAAGAAACACCTCAGTTAGTCTTGTTTTTCCCCCTCTTCCACAACTTAAGTCGCTTCATACTACCAAATCCCCTACTGCCTCTACCACAGGTTGCCTCCACAAGGCACTCTATTATAACAGCAGATGCCAATCAGAACTGCGTCACAATCATTCACCACTTATTTCTATTCCTAGCACGCTCACTTGTCTCCCTCACAGCCATTCTCCTATCATTCTCCTATCATTCATCCATCCATCCCAACCTAGGCCTCCCTCCATTATTTCTCCCATCATCTGCCGATTTCATTACCTTTTTCAGTGGTCGTTCATCATCCATCGTTTCTACATGACCAAACCATCACAAAACATTTATAATTACTCTAGCTGTTAAATCTCTCCTCACACCCATTCTCCCTCTCACTTCTTCATTCCTAACCCTATCCAATACAGTTACACCCCCCCCCCTCAATTTCAACATTTCTGCTCTTACACCATCCATTCCAGGTGCTTTACCTGCTTTTATTTCATTCAATGCCCTCTTCACTTCTCTCTTGTAATCTCTCATTCTCCTCTCCCATTACTGGAACCTGAACTCCCTACTGCTACTATATCTGCCTCTCTATACTCCTGTGCATTCAACAACTCCTCAAAATATTCAGCCCATCGCTTTTTCACATCGTTTCCTTTTAACAACTGTCCATTCACATCTTTTATTGTCTCTTCCATCCTCGATCCACCCTTCCTAACTCTCTTCGCTTCTTTCCAAAACTTCTTTTTATTCTACTTATAAGACCTATCAAAATCCCGACCCCATCTAAAATTTGACATCCTCTTCACTTCATTCCCTTAACGTTTGCTTTCCACATTTTTCTCTATATCTTTCATACTTCTCCATACTGTTACACCGCATCCATTCTTCAAATACCCTCTTTTTCTCTCCCACCTTCATTTTCACCTCTTCATTCCACCACTCACTGCCCTTCCTCATTCATCCTCCAACAAACCTCTTTCCACAAACCTCACTTGCAAATTGTGCGGGAAGACCGGTAAAGAGGCCAACACCATAAAATACTGCCCTATGAATCCGAACACACGTGGTGACCCTAAGGCAGCTGGTTTGAAGCCAGGTCTGGCCCCTCCAGCACTTAATCCCCTGCTTGTGAATAAGCATAAAGAGCAGTAAGAAACACCTCTGATAGTCCTGTCCCCCCCCCCCTCTTCCACAACTTATGTCGCTTTATACTACCAAATCTTAGTGTTAAACTAGATCAGTCTGACAATTTGGTGTCCACCCCTCCCTGGAAACGCGGGTATGTGCCATTGTTTGCATAGTTTACAATGATTCGGTTAAACTGAATTTTGATAAGAAAAGAGATAGAGATAGCAGTGGATATCCTCAGTCTTTAGTTACACAAAAATCCCAGTGTCACTGGTAGAATGGCTTCGTATGATATATTATATATTTTAGTTTCTATCATGTTGATTTCAACTGGCTACCGGTTCATCTCCCAACAGTCTGTTCATGACCCCAGATATTCTTTCCACGAATGACTCATTATGGAGGGAAATAACAGGCTAACTTATAAAGTTAGAGGGACATATCTGGCTGATGTTTTATAGTGCTCCATGAGCCTTGCTTTTAAAGTATTTATTTATTCTTTTTTTTTTTATGAGCACTTCTAGTGCACAAGGGAGGATAACCCGGTTAAGCAGTTGAATTAAAAATTTATAAAAATTATACAATGAAAAAATAAAAATAAAAAAAAGAATCCAAAAAAATATAGCCTTAGTAATGAGTAAGTGAAGCAGTTGAATTAAAA
>JAXCGZ010019101.1:57500-72500 GCA_037179515.1 Halocaridina rubra
TTTATGGCCAATAGACCCACGAGCCTAGATTTAAGAGTCACCGAAAATAGATTTCTGTTGGAGATATCCTTCCAAGAGACAAGACGACAGTGGAATGAAAGATTATCGAACCCTTTGGATCTGACACATACGAGTGAGTTTCACATCTGGAATGGCGTCAATGCTGAAGAATTTACCATATCCTTCGACTGTGCACCAACTTATGAAGTTTTCACTTCTAATGTTCCTTTCCTTACAACTGCACAAGATAATAAACTTATGACTACTCCTGCACCCGTTACAGACTTCGGTTTCAGTTTTGATATTCCTTCCCAAACAACTGCACAAGATAATAATCTTATGACTACTCCTGCACCCGTTACAGATTTCGGTAAGTGATTGATAGAAGACATTTTTCTTGTAAATCATCACATTTCTCAGACTTTATTAAAAAAAATATCTTAACATACCAAATTATCAAATTAGTTTTGACTGCGACTACGAAACTTCTGTAGCTTTGCTAGAAAATTATTAGTCATAACTATACAGGTTTTGATTTACAATAATAAATACTGAAAAATATATTCAGATATGGTGTCTTATGACGGGAATCAGCATGAGACGTGGTACTACTACCTCATCGTCCTCTTAGTGGTTGCCATAGTAATTCTGGTACTGATAATCTTCATTCCCAAATGCAGAAGGCGTATGAAGTCAAAACCTTCAAAAAAAGAAGAAATCACAAAAAAACAGAGTGGAAATCAGGTAATTTGATATATAAGAACATATCTTGCTCATGAAACTACCCTCATTGCAGTCATAACTGGATTGAGAGTGGATAATCATCGGGTTGAAATATGGAATTTCATATTAAAGCAAATATGATGCGATAATTTTGTGCCCTGATGAAATCTCTCAGAATTTTCATATTGCTATTATGTGCATGATAACACGATAAGCGACATGAATATTATATTGTAATTCTCACTTGCTTAAAAATTTAATATCATAATCACAGCTCTGTATGCACATATAATCGCGTGCCATAACTATAGCAATAATATATATATATATATATATATATATATATATATATATATATATATATATATATATATATATATATATATATATATATATATATATATATATAGATCAGCTGCTATTAGAAAATGGAAACAGTCAGTATAATGATTAATATTTTCTATTGTGTGACAGGTCATAGTAGCTAAACCCAGTTTCAGTAGACCAATGACTAGGCCTACACCATCTAGGGGACGTGTTTCATACGTGGATCCAATTGTTCCATATTCTGGAGAGAGAGTTCACATTGTTCATGTAAATGGAGAAGATCACATCTACCACGAACCAGATGAGATCGCAGCACCTGTAAGTATAATGTATTATACTTCGACGTTGACATATATTTTACAAACGGTCCTCACATCATATCACCCAATTTTTTGGATTTTCCAGTTAAAATATTTTTAGTTGTCTGATTATTGCATAAGTAAATATGTTGTATGTCTTGATACTGTCTCTGTTTGACTAATATATCATTCATTTGTATTGAGATGAGAGTTACAAGTTAGACGGTCATTGAACAAAATTTTGAAAGTTGTACCGTTGGTTGTTGAATTCTTTTTTGTCAAGAAAACTCAGAATTTACTCATTAGACTATAGAAATGTAAAATAAGATATTTAGTATTTACTCAATTCTTCCCTATTTGGACGAATTTTTACATGTAACACCAAAGAGCATGGCTGTAAAACCCGGGAATCAAACTTCATGGCCCAGAGAAGAAAGTGCAGCGGCCATACCTGCATCACTGGGGGAGAGTGGTCAATACTTAGAACCCTTAGGACTTGGCCCAGATAACAGGTCATACCATGATTATTATAATGGCAAACTACGAGTATACGACAATATTTATGACAGGATAGAAGTAGTAAGTATTACCGACAAGAATAAAATGGGTTTCCTTTATATAGCTATTTTCGTATTGTGAATATTGTGTAGTCAATGATTTTTCAACATCTAACAGTGTTCCTTACAGATGGGACCAATAATAAAGAACAGAATTTTTAATATTAAATAAAAAAAAATTTATGAATAGTTATATGGAAACAGATCTGTAACTATAGTTAACTAGAGCAAACAACAATCTCCACTAATAACATTATGATTAATATTAAAGTGAAAGTGTTCTTGACTTTGTCATCTTGATTCTGTCACTACAGAAGGCGTCTCCTCCAAAGCTACCTGAGCAAAGGCAAGTCCCTCCTGAAGGTGAAAAATGTATGTATAGAGGACGCTATGCAAATCTTTGACATCTTCTAAGCAATAAATGACAGTCGCACTTCACGTATATGGAAAAGGACAGAGGTACGATGAAGTACATGAATAAGAACCTTCTGCAATGGAAAACGACGTTGGCCAGATCTCCTGTTCCTCTAGGGGAGTCCTTTTCCCCCATATCCTTCCCATTCTAGTCCCCCCTCTCTAGTGTTATGACACCCTGAAAAGGACTAAGAGAGTTTCATTCGAAGCCGTCACTAACCCCCCCCCCCCCATCTTATCCTAGTAATCCGTATCCATAGGGGACTCATGTGGAGCAGAGCTTTTTTTTTTTTTTTTTTTTTTTTAAGAGTGTGACACCGGGATAGGCAGAAACTGCCCTCATCATGAAGTAGACGAATATGAGGAACATTCTGCAGTGAATAATTATGGTACCGTAAGGCCTCGAGTTCGACCTCAAGATCATTGGTACCAGTTACTCTTGATAAGCAAAGAGTAACGTATTACTCTTAGGGGAAGCTCAGTTTGCACCATCTGATGTGGAAGTATAGTGTGAAACAGTATCTTCAAGAGTTTGAGCGTAAAAATTTCAATTCTTCGAGCTGTGTATAAAATACACAACCACCCACCCATCCACAAACACACACACGCACACACACGATGCACACACACTAGAACTAGAGGTCATAGTTTGAAACTTCGCAAGAAAACTACTTTGCAGGATGCAAGGAAGTACGGTATACTTATTTAGTGTAAGTAGTTGATATTTTTTTAATTATTATTATTGTGACACCAGGACAGGCCACAAATAAAATTGAAATAAATTTACCCACATCGAGCCTTGGCACGAAGAATATATAAAGAGAAACGGAGATGGGGAGTATTGTGACTTGTCAGATGTTAAGAGATATTGGAATTCGCTAAGCGAGGAGGTAGTTAATGCTAACTCAATCCATAGTTTTAAGGACGAGTATGATAAGTATCACTAAGTACAAAATGGAACCGACCAGGATACGGGAAGTTACGAGCTTTGGGCTCTTTCCCGTAAACACAATCAGGTAATTACAATTTGTTAATTACACTCGCAACACTTCCCGTCTCTATTTCTCTTTGCTTGATGTGTTTCGTGCCCAGGCCCGATGAGGGCAATTTTCTTCGCCCGTCCTGATGACACTGTCATAAGAAACATAGGCAAACATGTATACACACAAAAACACATGCACACATTTGTTCTTTCAATAAATGTCGAAGTTAATATATTATTTCAGCATTTCACAGTTTGTGTAATTACCTAATTGTGCTCACGGGAAAGAGGCCCAAGCCCGTAACATCCCGTATCCTGGTCGGTTCCATTTTGTACTTAGTAATACTTATAATACTTGTCCTTAAAACTATGGAGTGAGTTAGTATTAACTACCTCCTCGCTGAGCGAATTCCAATTATCACCTACTCTTACACTAAATAAGTATACTTCCTTACATCCTGCAAAGAAGTTTTCTTACGAAGCTTCAAACTATGACCTCTAGCCCTAGTGCCAGCCAAATCAAAATATCGATCCTTACCCATTCTGTCATAACCATCTATGTATGTATATATGTATGTATGTATGTCCTGTAATCGAGTTTAAAGCTTTGTACTCTGCCATTTTGTTGTTAAAGCTTCAAGATAGTGCATATAATTTATATGAAAAATGCTTTTTAGAGGAAGAAATCGGTCAGTTTAGGAGAGGCCCTCCCTTATGCAATTCCTTTCTTCAAAAGGGGGTAAACTGCAGCATTGGAAAAAGATCTACAATTCTTTCTCTCACGGTAATGCTGTTATAGATTTATAATAAACTATAAATTATATGCATGATGTAATATAAAACGGAGAGTGCTTTTTAATATTATAATTGTAATATTTCTGTTCGTTCTGCTATTCTCTCTCTTTCTTTACATCTGTCATTTTACGCTATAACTGTCTATCTATATCTATCTATCTATCTATCTAAATATCTATCTATCTGTTTATCTATCTATATATTTATCTATCTATCTATCTATCTAAAATAACGTTGATGATTTTAGTTTTTAATTAATTTAATACATTTTTCTAAAATATAGTTATATCAAGTATTGATAATCTAACATATTTTTAATTCTGATTGTGCTTCATGATGATATTTCATATATTTTCCTGATTTTTCTATATGACTCATATTGCTATTTCATGTCTTATACATTTCAGTTACGGCAAATGTATATATTTCAAGAGACATTTTTTTTTCTTTTTAGCGCTGGTACATTTTCTATCAATAATTTACAATAACTTTTTTCATTTTGTTATTTGTTAGAGTTGAGTTTTCATGACTCCTTTTAAATATTTTTATGACTTATGTAGACATGTTATGTAAATGAAAAAAAATCACGAAAATCATAATAATAATAACAATAATAATAATAATAATAATAATAATAATAATAATAATAATAATAATAATAATAATAATAATAATAATAATAATAATAACAATAATCATAACAATAATCATAACAAAAATAATAATAATGATAATGATAATAATAATAATAATAATAATAATAATAATAATAATAATAATAATAATACTAATAATAATAATAATAATAATAAATGTGATTTAGCCCACACGATGACAGGATATCCTAAAGTGATGTGTTAATGATCAACTTAGTCTTATGAACCCATTTAGACGACTTTCTTGTACTTACAAGTGCCTAAATAAACCTTATTGAAATTTATGTTGTTGTTTTTTTCTTCATTATTTTAATCTTGTTTTGAAACTGGGCATTACCATGTAATACCATGGTGCCACATATGCTCTTTTGTCCCTATAGCTACTTAATTCTTGATTATAAATAGTGTGAGATCTGGCATCGTTGGAAGGAATGATAACTTTTCTTTACATAGCAGTGATAAATGCCGTATTTGTGTCGTATTTGAAGAGTGAATCTTTTACTCAGAAATAAGAGAGAGAGAGAGAGAGAGAGAGAGAGAGAGAGAGAGAGAGAGAGAGAGAGAGAGAGAGAGAGAGAGAATATGATATATTTTATTCTTATCAATAATATCTTCCATAATATTATATCTTAAGAGTTTTTACTGGATTTCGAAATAACTAATAATCTTTGGTAAATAAGGAGAGCGAGTCATTAAAAGTTCTTTCTATATTAGTAACTTGTAATGCAGGAGAGCCATAGCGTAACCGTTAGAGTGCTCATCTCGGGAGGTGATTGATCCACGTTTGAGCCCACGGGGGGGGGGGGCGATAGGGTGTGCATCCAGCCTTAAAGTGAGTGATGCAATCGTGAGCCGCGGTGGCTCAGTGGCAGAACTTGGTAGTTGAGAACCTACTAACAAGGGTTCGCGCCCTGCCTACTTGTTATGTATGCTGATGACACCCAGATTATGCTTACTGGTGACATTGATAGAATTCCTGAAATCTTAAAAAGGGCTGAAGATATATTAAACTGTGCCAAAAGTTATTTTAACAGTAATGGTCTTTTACTGAACGAAAATAAAACTAAATTCGTTATTTTTGAATCAAATCAATACCTGTCCCGCATTCCTGAGAACATCAGTATAAATTTCAACAATGTTTCACTCTTCCCATCTAATAAGGTTAAAAATCTAGGAGTTATTATGGACAGTACCATGACATTTAATTTTCATATCGATGAACTACATAAAAAAGTGAACGGGACCCTTATTTACTTGAACAGAGTCTATGAAAGATTCGAGCCTGATTGTAGGGTAATTGTAGTACAAACATTGATTTTAAGTATTCTCAACTACTGTCTGAGTGTTTGGGGTTCCACGACTAAGACCCAGATGTTACGAGTGAAAAGGCTCCAGAAATTTGCTGCAAAAAAAAAGAGTTGCCATAGGGGGGGTGCATAAATATGATCACGTGACTCCCCTCTTTGAGAGATTGGGTTGGCTAAGGATGGACATGAAGTTCATATATAATATCTGTCTTTTAGTTTTTAAAATAAATCATGGAATATTACCGGAATGGCTCTTCTCATTGCCAACAGTTAATCAAGTGCGTATCAATAACGTCAACACCAGATATCAGAATTCTTTTTACGTGCCCAGAACTTCCACTGATATTGGGGCAAGAGCCTTAAATGTAATGGGCCCGAGACTTTGGAACTCTTTACCCGCAAACTTAAGAAGCTGCCAAACATTACCCTCACTTAAATCTCATCTTTTAAATCACCTACTTAATAAGTGATTTTAGTCTCATTATTATCCTCCCATTGGGTAGACGAAGTGTACGTATGCTTATTTTAATGTGTAAATATTTTGATTTTGTGCTTTGCAAATTTCATTTGTTTCATTTTGACATTTTACATTGTAATTTGTAATTAGATTAATTATCATGTAATAGCCATTTTTGATGGAATAAAGTTTTTGACTTTGACTTTGACTTTGTTAAGAAGGGCATCCTATCTTCATCTCTCAATCCTATTCTGTCTGGGTCCCCTCATATTCGATCGGGGACTGGCAGCGACACATGAAATCAGAAATTGGCTCCATTAGTGGTCTCTGTCTCCATATATGAACTTATTAAATCTACCATTTGGTATAAGAATAAAAATATGATTTAATCTATTATAGTACATTATTCATGGATCAATCACAGAGGAGGAACCATATATGTACCTTAATCTCAATCTCAATTTAAACACCTTGTAAGGTATTAAACGATATAAATCTGCTGAACACAAAACTAATTGTTTGCCTAAGTTAGGTTAGGTTAGGTTAGGTTACCTAACATATGCCTCGAGTCCACAGGAAGCATAATCTTTTGCCTCAATCCCAGATCAAGCAACTAAAATAATATCAGGTGCCTATTCTTGGATTAATCCTTAATTATTTATTTATTTGATTTAATCAATTAATTTATTGATTTCTATATCTATTTATTTGTCTATCTATATAATTATTCGTCTATTCATTTAATTTCCGTATTGTTTTGCATGTCTCCCCTGTCAAATTTTTCGTTTTCTATAAATGACATGTCAGCTTAGTCAACTCGGTTTTTTGAAAGGTAAAGAATTTTATAACGAAGACGATAATAATAATAATAATAATAATAATAATAATAATAATAATAATAATAATAATAATAATAATAATAATAATAAAAATAATAATAATAATAATAATAATAATAATAATAATAATAATAATAATAATAATAATAATAATAATAATAATACATACATATACCTTGGCTGTTTCCCCCTTAAATAATAATTATAATAATCATTATTATTATTATTATTATTATTATTATTATTATTATTATTATTATGATAGACCTTAATTAAAATAATAAAAGTCTAAAAATGTTCTCCATTCTTTATAGCTAACATTAAAAATGGTGAATTAAGTTTCAGTAACTTGAATTATGAATTGATAGCATGATTTATATGATTTATAAAAATAAAAAAAATAGAAATTGGAAACCGTGAAGAAGGTATATTGTTAAATATGATTTTATCGAGACAATTTTTAAAGACGAGTTAAAGATGTGTCGTTTACGTTATAATCGCAATATTAAAGTTTTTGTATATCATAAAAATTCAAAATAATAATTCTAATTCTTAGAAAAAAATTAGAAATGTTATCATAATTTTTTTTTTATTAATTAATACCTTACAACTTTTTTTTTTTTTTTTAGCAGTTATACCTTTTCTTCAGCATTAATGAACTGTCGTCTGCAGCAATAAACGTCAGAAACTCCTTCGATAATGGAGAATTTAAGAGCTCTTTAGGTGGGATAAATTTTTATTTGTTAATATGCTTCAATCAAAAGGATGTATTATGGTGAAATGCATAAAATGACACCATATGAAACGTCTAAACTGGTCAATAGCAAAAATCAAGAAAAAATATTAGAATAATTAAGAATGAGAAAGAGAGTTCGATTCTATAGATACAGAATTAAAGTCGTAAAGAGAGTTTAGCCTCTATAGAGAGAGAAGTTGCCGTCGTCTATAGATTTTCATCGTCAGTAGGTGTGATAGAAAAGGAATATGGCTGCCAACATGGAGGAGGAACAAAGTCTTAGGGAATGCGAGGCTTACGTCCAACGCCACAACATTCAGCAGATCCTGAAGGACGCTATCGTCAGCCTCTGCGTCAGCAGACCCGATAATCCCATCGCCTTCTTGAGGGATTACTTCCACAAGCTGGAAAGGGTGAGATAAGACAGTGCGATTTTCGGGGGGTGGGATTTCGTGCCATTTTTAGATGTCATTTTCAGAGGTTATATTTAAAGGTTTAGAAGAAACATTCAAATATGTATTCTAAGTCTGGCGATAGTGCTAGCACTGTCTGTTATATTGATTGCCTTCTGGAGGGATTACTTCCACAAGATGGAAAGGGCGAGACATGGTATTGGGATTTTGGAAGGATTTTCGTACATAATTATATAAATTTCTTAGATTCTATTTAAATGATTAGAAGGAAAGTTCAGATGTATGATCAAACAGTGCAGTCACTGTTGTATTTTTTTTTTATTCTGCTGTTATGTATTGGTTATTCGGTTTGTCTGTTAATTACCATTTTGGGGGATGGAGGTAGGTTGGAGCTGGGGAAATAAGGCTGATCCCTTTTGACGCAATGCTTTGTTTCTTATTTAAGATCTGTCAGTTTCCGATTAGAGTGCCCTAACCAATGCCCCATAGCGGTCTCCATTCACATAAGGTGTAATGGGTAAAAATTTTCCTGAGGTAGATGTTACCTCTCATGCCCCTGAAAATGGGATATATCTGAAGGAATTGATTATATTAGTTTAGCTATGGTTAGGTTTGTTAGAATAATTAAACTTCAGTTAGGAAATGTGCTTTATTTATACTGTCACACCCTTAGTTATGAAAATACCATGAAATTCATTACATTAGGTCAGGTTAGTTAAGTATAGTTTACCTCCATTTCAGAAACTAGCTGTCAATTAGAATTATTAAATTTTAGTTGTTTTTTAGACAGTTGGTAAATTTGTATTTTCACAACCCCTGTTAGGAAAACATGTCATGAAATTATGTGTAGATTGTGGTATGTGTGTGTTTCTTGGCTCGACCACCCCCATACAAGGGGGAATGAGGCCAGGTATATGTATTTATTTAGAAAAACTTTTTATTTGATTTGACCACATGGTTTCTGTCTTTCTTTATGCATTTCTTATTATGTATCACTGTTCGTCCTAATTTGGGGGTTGGACACAGACGAATCAGAGCTGGGGAATTAAGGGTGGATGCCCTTGCTATCACCCTGCCATAGTCTCGAACGCGGTCCATCATCTCCCAAGTCGAGCATTTTACCGTTTTCTCTACGGCGGTCCCCACTCTTGTTATGCATCTACTTGTCTGAAATAGTGGCAGAACACCTAAAGGGATGGGTAAGATATTATGGTTTGGATAATAATGAAAGAAATTCCCATTATAGTTGCAGCATCTACTTATCTGAAAAATGGCAGAGCACCGAAAGGGATGGGTAAGATATTATGGTTTGGATAATAATAAAAGAAAGCCCCATTATACTTGCTAGTTATTATTTTTCAACCAAATTGTGCCACAAGTTAATAATGTTTCTAGTAGATTTATATTGAGTAATGGTAAATGTTTAAAGACTCTCCCCCCAGTGAGTTGATGATTGACATTATGGTTTCTCAGTTAATTATTTTTTTTTTTTATAGGTTTCCAGTTGTTTTGATATTAAGTTAGGCTTTGTTAGGTTATATTGGTTAGTGCACTTCAGTTGAGAAACAAAATTCAGTTTTTAGCTATTTAGATGTTTTATCCTTTTTTAATGGACTGGGGGGTGGGTGCCGAGTTATCTCAGTGGTAGAGTGTATGAGTTGGGAGGCGACTAACACGGTATCGACCCCCATGAAGTAGGACATCCAGACTTAGTTCTCGAGCTTTAGTATGTCTGTATCCATCCCCATTCAAATGGGACTTAACCACTGGTTGGGGGTGTAAAATTAAACATTTACTAAATGTTTTGAAGGTATTTTATTTTCCAATAATAGTGGTAAATGAGTGAATACCGTACTGTACAACCTACATTTAGACGTTAGATTGAGGTAACGCAGTTGTTAGACGTTAGATTGAGGTAACGCAGTTGTTAGAAAACTTGACTGGGGAAGTGACACGCAATTGAGTCCACTGCAGGGCATTAATTCCTTGGCTTCATCCTGTTTCTGTCCACCACCATTTGATTGGGGATTGATAGTGAACATAAAATGGCAATCACCAAGTAATAATTTATTTTAAGTGTGCCCTTCTTTTAATGTTGGAACCGTAGACAGCTCAGTTTTCAGTGTAGTAGGTTGGCCCGAGGTACCAGCCACCTGTGTGATACTACAGCTGAAGGGTCTTTTGGACTTAACTAGGACTGTCCAGGACAGTTCGATGTAGAATCTTTCTTCAGTCACGGTTCTATTTCCATGCCTACATTAACAATGCATATTCTTGGATATTCGTTACACATCTCTTATTTTCCTTTCACATCTGACAAGCCACAACACTCCTCATCTCTGTTTCTTGTCACTTTTAGTTTTCTTCATGCCCTGGCTTGATGAGGGAAGATTTATTTATTTATTTTTTTTATTCCATCCTGGTGTCACAATCATATAAAAATAAAAATGTATTCTCTGATTTATTTGTCGTGTTGATTAAAATTCATTGAAATGTTAATTTATAAAGTAAAAAAAACCTCCCAAAAGCTATCATGTATTTCATTTGGCATTAGTACTTTTATCTCTAAAGAACCTGAGCATCGGCCAAGTGCCATTTTGAAATTTTGGGTTTGGTTAGTGGTTTTCAAGTAGGATCTGGCACTAAGTAAGGCTCAAGACCTGAATTACTGAAAGCCTTACTAGAGTTCATATACATGAAATAATATTCTACCGGAAGTCCTATCGGGGCGAGTTGTTTTTGCTGTAAGGGACCACCGTAGCTGATGAGTTGAAATACGCAACTTGGGAGTTGACATACCAGCATCAAGTCCACTGTGGGTGGTTGAGTTATTGCTTTAAGTGATGCACTCACAGAATTGTGCTGAAGTTGTGGTTTGTGGCCCATACTAAATGTCGGAAGCAGTTGATTGGAACCGGGGGAAGAGGGAGAGATTTTTGGTAAAGTAAACTTCATGTCAAATATTAATACTTGAGTTTGTGAAAATCATTAATACAGACACTCCCCAACTTAGGAATGAGTTAGGATCCAGAAGTCCGTTCGTAAGTAGAATTGTTCATAAGTTGTGTTTAGGTGAAAAAAAGTACTGTACTGGACATACATATGCTGTACTGTACAACACTTAGGCTAAATACACCTAACTACGACATAAAGTATAAACTATACAGTATTAATGAATTTTAATATACAGTAGTAATACTGTACAGTAATTGTAATAATACACTACAGTATAATAATACAAACATTAATACATGGGTATATAATGGGTGCGTTTGTATTTGTATATGTGATTGTTTGTAAGTAGGGGAACTTCTGTATTTAAAGGATTTCATAATTAAAAGCAGATATTGTTTATTATTCAAACAAAAGCATTTTTTAGGTATTAGTTTGCCAAGCAGTTTAGGACTGCCTTAGCAGAACGGTAGAATTCTCAACTCGAGAGGTGAAAGAACCATATTCAATGCTGCCACGGGGTGTAAGGAATGTTATCCAGTCTTAATCTTTAGATCCAATCTGTTTGTCTGCCCCTATAATGGGTACTAATGGGACAGATAAACAAGGATGTTATTATTTGATGCTTGGACTGTTTTACCAATAAGTTCACTGTAATCTCCAACCCTAACCAATTGCTTCCAAGAAGTTTTTAAATGCTTCTGAATGATTATGACATTTGATAGGTACCTCATATGTTTTTGGTGGTTAATTCAAACCAGGTAGGCATGTTAATGCCAATTAGGATACAAATAATTTAAGTAACAGTCTCCCTAAAACATGATGGCGAATTATAGAATTAAGCCTTATTCACAATCGTAAGTCCAGTTAAACAGTTGACTGAAGATGAAGAATGAATTGGGTCTTAAATATTCCACTTGTAAAAGTAATTTTAACTATAATATATCTAGATGTACAGATGAATAAAGCTAACAAACGAATTGAGTCAGAGTTATCACATATTGTAGAACTCATAAGTTATTTCTTAAATTTTGATGCTAGTGGTGCATTCCTCTCACTTTTTTTTTTTTTTTTTTTTTTTCCCCGCTATATAACCACTGATACAAGAGGCAGAGTTGGGTAAAATTTTGAAGACTTGCTACTTCAGTTCTTATGTTACATATGTGGCCACCCTGTTGCATAGGGCCGGATATGGCATTTTGTATAAAAAATTCTAGAATGCCATATCACCTTCATTTCATACATTTCATTTGTATTATTTTTACCTTCTTTGTTTTTTAATCATGTACAGAATTTTTCCTGTATTATTTTTATAATGGCCTGGACTGAAATTTTTTTTCTACTGTACTTTACTATTGTGTAAGGTAATAAATTCTTTTTTCTCTTGCAGGTGAGTTTTGGACAAAATTTACCTTGGCACTTCAGGCCATGACAGCTTTCTGGTAAGATTGACTGTGAGTTTTTGTTTTATGTGCTGGATTTTGTCGATATCCTTGTTTTTTTTTGTTACTAAAGGAATTTATCATGTTGCTATTCTATATCACTACAGGCTTCATAAGTCACATCCAGTGTTAATTATTGGGTTAATGTTGTCTGTTGTATGTTTACCTGAGAACTCCATGCAAATGGAGGTGGATACAGGTTTGAACTGGAAAATTAAGGCTTGATTCCCTTCCTAAAGCCCCAGAGTGGTCTCAAACACGGAATTGTTACTTCTTGAGTTGAGCTCTCTAACCACTGCGCTATCGCGGTCCCTGATCAGTGGGTTGATGATTCTTCGTATTCAGAGTTAGACATAGTGATTTGACACACTTTTTTTTTATACATTTTTGCTCTAAATACACAAAAGTACAAAGTATACCTTCAGTGATATGGCATCTGGCTTCACTTCAGGAGGCACAGAGTCCAACTTCTTATATTTACTTGCACTTTTTCTCTGCCTGAGATGTCTGAGTATTAGAAAGTAGTGGTATGTGTTCATGTGATAGCCTGTCATTTCTGCAGGCACAATGAGGACACTATTAGATCTGTATAATCTGCAATGTCTATGATATTAAAATAATTTCACCACCTTGAGCTTCCCTTCACAAAAATTTCCATTTCACATAATTCATAATTTGTCCTCTTAAATTCAATCCCTGCCCGTATATATGATAGTATGAATGTCTTTCATGAAAATATGGACATGCGACACATGAATGGAGGTTAGATATGTAGCTAAATGAAACGGAGTGCTGAGATTTTTCAGCACTCCGTTGTTTTGTTTTACCTTTGTGGCTGATCTCTATTCATATATGTTTGTATATCCTGTATAAGCATGTCCTAATCCGATAATGATAGTCATTCTTGGCCTGATTGGTGTAAGCTATATTTACATTCGCTTTATATATAAATACGGAAGAAGGTTTTTATTTCTATTTAATTTGTCGCCATCAATCCCCATTTTGGGAATGGGCAGAGACAGAATGGAGCCGGAGATATTATGGCTATATACCTTTCCTCATGCACCACTATGATGGGTTTAATTATGGGTTCTGTGACTTCCCAAGCCGAGTGTTCTAAGCACTTCGTTACTGCTTTTTCCTTCTATAGAGCATTTGTGTCTTACAAATATAACAAAAAGTTTCCTTTAGCTGAATTAAGATAATTGAAAATGGGAGAAATGGAAGATTAGTGTTTTCAGCCTGGACTGACATTTGTTTTTGTTATTGTGAGAATCAGATATCCATATCCACTCTAAAATAAGATTTTTAGGTATTTCCCCTTAGTTAGCCAGAAATTATTAAACGTGAGGATGAATGAGTCACTTTGTGATATTTACAATTCCGATATACTAAAGTTGCATCTTGTATTATTTCCGAATTGTCCCTATTATTTTTACAATGAATTATCACAATGTTTTCCATAAGTGATAATATAATTACGCTGTGACATAGATATTACTCTTTAGCCTTATTTTTTTTTAAAGTGGAGGATGATAAGTAAATTATAATACACTTTGCATTTCTTGCATTACAAATTCTCTCCCTTTGATGTACATATGTATAAAGCTTTATATATATATATATATATATATATATATATATATATATATATATATATATATATATATATATATATATATATATATATATATATATATATATATATATATATATATATATATATATATATATATATATATATCAGTAATGTACTGTAAAACCTGGAACTTTTAGCCTATGATTTCAGAAAAATACCTACTACCTCTCTGGCATATTCTATACATAGTTATCAGACATTTGATAAATGCTTAAATTTACATCAGTTTCATTAGTAATTGAATTACATATAAAGTACTGTATGCTATTCATCAAGAGAGAGAGAGAGATCAGTCAGTTATAAAGAATGGTCATAATACTATCTATCTACCTTGGCTGTTTCCCCCATTGGGGGGTAGCTAACATCAAAAAAGAAACAATACGGGGATTACTATGATCTATGGGCAATGACGAGGGAGCTAGTGATCGTTCAGATGACACTGCTGGAGTGCCACAGTCCATC
>JAXCGZ010019101.1:77500-87500 GCA_037179515.1 Halocaridina rubra
GACAACAATAAAGTAGTCTCTGTGGCACTCAGTGCCGCCTCAGACTCGCAGACTCTGAGGCGGCAGGTCGAGGGTTTGCGCCCCATCACGGACTGAGGTTAGTAAGGGCATACACTCAGGGTAACGATTACATCTCCCAAAACAAGTCCTTCGCAAGAAGGCAACCGTCCTAACCCTTAGTTGAAAAGGGAGTTCGTGACGTAAAACCGAATCCATCCATCCAATAATAATAACTAATAATAATAATTGTAGAATAACGTCTTGGTTGACTAGTGCTAGGCATGCAGGAAATATTTATGTATTGAGGCACTCCATCAACTGCATATTCAGTATAGAAGTCATAATAGAGTGATATGATGAATTCTGTATACATATTCTAGTAGCATTTTGAAAACGTCTAAATAATAGAAAAGTCTAATTCTGGGTCTTAGAATTATTGCTAACATTTCTGTATATAAATTATATATATATATATATATATATATATATATATATATATAGGCAGTAGAATTAAAAGATAGGATTCACAACAGTAAGGCAGATATAGTAGCAATTACAGAGACTAAGTTGAGTGAGGACATAAACACTGTCACAGTTTTTCCTAAGGGCTTCAGAATACTAAGGGTCGAAAGATCTGAGAGGACTGGTGGAGGGATAGCACTGCTCATAAGTGAGAGGATTCAAGTTGAAGAGATAAACTTGGCTATAGAAAGTGAGTTCAGGGAATTTCTTGTTGCTCGCATAAATACTGGGTCAGAGAGCATTATAATAACTGTTGTATACAACCCACCAAGGAACCAAAATAGGCTTGAAATTTATGAGGAAAGTCATATAGGTACGATTGAAGTCATAAACTCAGTTGTTAACATGGCGCGGGAGAAAAAATGTAGGATTTTGATTATGGGAGACTTTAATCATAAAGAGATAGATTGGATAAATCTTGACCCACACAGTGGTGAGGACTCCTTTGGGGCAAGATTCCTAGATTGCGTACAAGGGAATTTCCTACACCAACATGTAATGGAACCAACAAGAGCCAGGGGTGGGGATGAGCCATCACTACTTGATCTGGTGTTCACAGATAATGTGTTGGATATTGAAAATATTGAGTATGAACCACCAATTGGAAAGAGTGACCACTGTGTGTTGTTGATGGAGTATATCATTGAAGATATTCTCCCTGAGAGTAGAGGCACTGAGGACATGAGGAGGAACTATCAGAAAGGAGATTACATCAAAATGAATGAGCTTTTTGCAGTTATTGACTGGAGAACCTTATTTTACAACAAATCTGTACAAGAAATGTATGACATCTTTTGTGAGAAATATGGGAAGATAGTAGATTGCTGCATACCTGTCACCAAAGTAGGTGTAATTCATGCCAGAGAGAAATGGTTCGATAATGGGTGTAAAGGAGCTAAGGAGTGGAGAGACAAATGCTGGAAAAGGTATAGGAGGAGAAAAAACATAAATGCCTGGCAAACCTACAAAAGAGCAAGAAACGACTACCTAAGTAAAAGGAGAGAGGCAGAGAAAGATTATGAGAGGGACATCACCAGGAAGGCTAAAGAAAATCCCAAGCTTTTCCACAGCTTTATCAGAGGAAAACTGAAGGTAAAAGAACAGGTTTTAAGGCTAAAGAGAGCGGATGGAAGCATCACTGAGACGGACGAAGAGATCTGCAAAGAATTGAACAAGGAGTTTCAGTCAGTATTTACAGTAGAAAATACCCCACCCCCTCAGATTGCAGTGATAGAAGCTCAAGGGCCGGTATTAGAGAACATCAACCTTACAGCCACAGAGGTATGCAAAGCGCTGATGGATTTAGATGTTCATAAAGCTACAGGTCCTGATGACATATCCCCTCATGTGCTTAAAAAATGCGCAAACACAATATCAGTGGCACTAAGTATCATATTTAAGGAGTCATTGGAGTCGGGGGAGATTCCAAGATGCTGGAAACAAGCAAATGTGATACCTATCTTCAAAAAGGGAAGGAGGGATACGGCTCTGAACTATAGACCAGTTTCCTTGACCAGCATAGTTTGCAAACTTATGGAGAAACTACTAAGGAAACATATCTCTCTTCACTTGGAATCCTTCAACTTTTTGTCAGTGAGGCAACATGGCTTCAGAGAAGGAAGATCAACAGTAACAAACTTATTAGAATTTTATGATGAGGTAAGCCAAATCTTACAGGAAAGAGAGGGCTGGGCAGATTGCATATTCCTAGACTTCCAGAAAGCGTTTGACACTGTTCCACATGGGAGACTTATTAGGAAGCTGCAATCAATGGCTAGAATAGGTGGAAATGTCTTGGAATGGATAAAAACTTACTTAGAAGGAAGGGAACAGAGGGTTAGAGTAAGACACTCAGTGTCTGAATGGAGAAGAGTTAGTAGTGGAGTTCCACAGGGTTCAGTTTTAGGGCCACTTTTGTTCCTTGTATATGTAAATGACCTACCAGAGTCTGTAAATTCATTCATGAATATGTTTGCAGATGATGCAAAGATTGTGAAGAAAGTAAAAAACGAGAACAATGGTAGAGAACTTCAGGAGGATCTAAATAATCTGCATGAGTGGTCAGAAAAGTGGCTAATGAAATTCAATACCTCAAAATGTAAGGTAATGAGAATGGGTACAAGTGCAAGAAGGCCCAAGCTTGACTACTCGGTGGCTGGAGTACAACTTCAGGAGACAGAAAATGAGAGAGATCTAGGAGTAAACATATTGGCAGATTTGTCTCCAGAAATACATATAAATGGCGTAGTAAGGGCAGCATATGCATTCTTATCAAATGTAAGGGTAGCCTTCAGGCACATGGACAAGGAAATGTTCAGAAATATTTATGTAACCTATGTGAGGCCAAAACTCGAATATGCAGCCCCCTTTTGGAATCCGCACTTGAAAAAGCACATAGCTAAGCTTGAAAAAGTTCAAAGACATGCCACGAAACTGGTGCCAGAAATACGCAATCTCGGTTATGATGAGAGGCTGAGGGAATTAGACTTGCCATCACTCGAAGCTAGAAGAGTAAGGGGGGATATGGTGACAGTCTTTAAATTCCTTCATGGTTATGATAGAGTGGATAGGGATCGATATTTCGATATGGCTGGCTCTAGAACTAGAGGTCATAGTTTGAAGCTTCGGAAGAAAACTTGTTTGCAGGATGTAAGGAAATACTTTTTCAGTGTAAGAGTAGTTGATAATTGGAATTCGCTAAGCGAGGAGGTAGTTAATGCTATCTCAATCCATAGTTTTAAGGACAGGTATGATAAGTATCACTAAGTCTAAAAATGGAACCGATCAGGAGACGGGAAGATACGAGCTTTGGGCTCTTTCCCGTAAACACAATTAGGTAAACAATTAGGTAAACACACACACACACACACACACACACACACACACACACACACACACACAGAGGAAATTGTCCGGAAATAAAGAAGACAACATAAATAAAATGATACCGGATGAAACTGATATGAGAAAACGAGAAAACCAATCTCTCTCTCTCTCTCTCTCTCTCTCTCTCTCTCTCTCTCATTATATGTATATATATATATATATATATATATATATATATATATATATATATATATATATATATATATATATATATATATATATATTCTCCCCGTCACTCAATTTTTTTTTTTTCAATAACCTGGAGAAGAGGCGGTAATCCGGACGAGATTGAATGAAATCCCAATATATCTTTTCATTTTTATATGATTTTAGCCAACCTGCGTTGAGTAATTTTGTGTTTACCTAATTGTTCTCACGGGGAAGAGCCCTGTGATCGTAATACCCGTCTCTTGGTAGGCTTCAATTTTACGCACTACCAGCAATCTCTATTCAGGCAGGATGGAATACCTGGAGATCTGCATCTGGTGTTCTCTGTGACAAGAAGGTACCGACGAGATTGAAGGGAAAGTTTTATAGGACCGTTGTAAGACCTGCTATGTTATATGGAACAGAAGCAGCAAGTATGAGGAAGACAGAGGAGAAGGGGATGAATGTAGCATAAATGAGAATGTTGAGGTGGATGTCTGGAGTAACAAGGAAGGATAGAATTAGGGATGAGTATATAAGAGAGTCGACAAAGGTAGTTATATTATCAAAGAAAATACAGGAGGGAAGGCTTAGATGGTATGGACACTTGTTACGATGGGACGAACATCATGTTGGAAGACATACGATGGAGATGGAAGTTCGGGGTAGAAGGAGGAGAGGAAGACCAAGAAAATGATGGCGTGATTGTGTTTACGGGAAAGAGCCCAAAGCTCGTATCTTCCCGTCTCCTGATCGGTTCCATTTTATACTTAGTGATACTTATCATACCTGTCCTTAAAACTATGGATTGAGATAGCATTAACTACCTCCTCGCTTAGCGAATTCCAATTATCAACTACTCTTGCACTGAAAAAGTATTTCCTTACATCCTGCAAAGAAGTTTTCTTACGAAGCTTCAAACTATGACCTCTAGTTCTAGAGCCAGCCATATCAAAATATCGATCCCTATCCACTCTATCATAGCCATGAAGGAATTTAAAGACTGTCACCATATCCCCCCCTCACTCTTCTAGCTTCGAGTGATGGTAAGTCTAATTCCCTCAGCCTCTCATCATAACTGAGATTGCGTATTTCTGGCACCAGTTTCGTGGCATGTCTTTGAACTTTTTCAAGCTTAGCTATGTGCTTTTTCAAGTGCGGATTCCAAAAGGGGGCTGCATATTCGAGTTTTGGCCTCACATAGGTTACATAAATATTTCTGAACATTTCCTTGTCCATGTGCCTGAAGGCTACCTTTACATTTGATAAGAATGCATATGCTGCCCTTACTATGCCTTTTATATGTATTTCTGGAGACAAATCTGCCAGTATGTGTACTCCTAGATCTCTCTCATTTTCTCTCTCTTGAAGTTGTACTCCAGCCACCGAGTAGTCAAGCTTGGGCCTTCTTGCACTTGTACCCATTCTCATTACCTTACATTTTGAAGTATTGAATTTCATTAGCCACTTTTCTGACCACTCATGCAGATTATTTAGATCCTCCTGAAGTTCTCTACCATTGTTCTCGTTTTTTACTTTCTTCACAATCTTTGCATCATCTGCAAGCATATTCATGAATGAATTTACAGACTCTGGTAAGTCATTTACATATACAAGGAACAAAAGTGGCCCTAAAACTGAACCCTGTGGAACTCCACTACTAACTCTTCTCCATTCAGACACTGAGTGTCTTACTCTAACCCTCTGTTCCCTTCCTTCTAAGTAAGTTTTTATCCATTTCAAAACATTTCCACCTATTCTAGCCATTGATTGCAGCTTCCTAATAAGTCTCCCATGTGGAACAGTGTCAAACGCTTTCTGGAAGTCTAGGAATATGCAATCTGCCCAGCCCTCTCTTTCCTGTAAGATTTGGCTTACCTCATCATAAAATTCTAATAAGTTTGTTACTGTTGATCTACCTTCTCTGAAGCCATGTTGCCTCGCTGACAAAAAGTTGAAGGATTCCAAGTGAAGAGAGATATGTTTCCTTAGTAGTTTCTCCATAAGTTTGCAAACTATGCTGGTCAAGGAAACTGGTCTATAGTTCAGAGCCGTATCCCTCCTTCCCTTTTTGAAGATAGGTATCACATTTGCTTGTTTCCAGCATCTTGGAATCTCCCCCGACTCCAGTGACTCCTTAAATATGATACTTAGTGCCACTGATATTGTGTTTGCGCATTTTTTAAGCACATGAGGGGATATGTCATCAGGACTTGTAGCTTTATGAACATCTAAATCCATCAGCGCTTTGCATACCTCTGTGGCTGTAAGGTTGATGTTCTCTAATACCGGCCCTTGAGCTTCTATCACTGCAATCTGAGGGGGTGGGGTATTGTATAGGGGAAGACTTGCAATAGAAGGGTATTGATGAAAATGAAGCACAGAACAGAAATAGATGGAGACGACTCATTCACAATGGCGACCTCATATAGAAATGGGTTAAAGCTGAGAAATATATATATATATATATATATATATATATATATATATATATATATATATATATATATATATATATATATATATATATATATATATATATATATATATATATATATATATATATATATATCAGTTGGAGGGTCTTGTGGACTTAAATAAGACTGTCCAGGATAGTTTGATGTTAAGTCTTCCTTCAGTTACAGTTCTCTTTCTATGCCTACATCAACACCGAATATCCTTGGATATTCGTTACACATGTCTTATTATCCCTTCCCATTTGACAAGTAACAATACTTCAATTTATCCATTCCTAGTCACAATAAATATTCATTTTAAAATTTTTCAAGTCCGTAACAACATGACATATAACTGTGGGGCGGGCACAATATCAAAGAAAAGCCTCACCGTATTCCCTGCGTGTCGTAAAAGGCGACTAAAAGTGGACGGGGCGGGGGGACTAGGAATCTCCCCCCTTGTACCAACCTCCTGTGAGACGTCAAAGAAGAGGGGGAGTAGAGGGGAGAATAACTTCTCCCCAAACTGGTTTCCTTTTTTGATGTCGGCTACCCCCCAATTTAAGGGGGAAACAGCCAAGGTATATGTATGTATGTATATGCATTACATATGTAAAAGGAAAATTACATTAATAATAAAAAGGAATTTTACTCTACTAAAATGAAACATGGTACAGTACTGTATTTACCTTTGTGGATAATTGTTGCTGGCATACGTGGATGGTAGTGGAGGAGGGGAATTAATTTTTGGAAGGAGAGTCCCCTCCCATAAAAACGTTTGGGAACTCTTCCAATACAGGCTGTATTTCTGGTGTTTTCTCTCTCTCTTCTCTTTTGGTAGCTGCTTCCCTACCTACTGGCTCAAGGAAGCTATTCAGATAAATTTGTCTCTTTCTTATTTGGAATATTTTTCTAAAAATATTCATGACAGTGTCATTTACCATGTTCACTACTCTATTGCCCAATTTTATCTGGGTGATGATTCTCAATAAAAGCCTGCACATCATTCCACTTACTAAAAATTTCTTTAAATTCTTCACTGGCCTTTACCCTCTCATCCCCCTCCTCCGCTGACTGCTCCTCTTGGAGAATCTTCACTTGTTCATGTTGCAGTTCAGTTCATTCATCAGTGGTAAGTTCTTCATTGTGGTCCTCCACCAGCTCCTCCTCATTGATCTCCAAGCCCAAACTTTTGCCCGTGGCCACATTTTCACTCACAATTTGAATAGCTGTGTCCTGCTTGAAGCCTTCAAAGTCTCTATCAGTCACACAACCTGGCCAAAGTTTCTTCCAGGGGGAGTTTAGTGTGTGATATGAGACCTCATTCCATGCTTTGTCAATGAGGCCAATGCAGTGGAGGATATAAAGTGGTCAAGTCTGTGTCATTGGTGACCTGGAAGCACCTGGCATAAAGACCCTTCATATACAACTTCTTAAAATTGGAAATTACCTGCTGGTCCATGGGTTGGAGGACAGGAGTGGTGTTGGGAGGCAGAAATCTGACTTCCATGAAGTTGTACTGTATAGCAAGATCTTCTTCCACACCTGGAGAATTGGCAGGATTATCCATTATGAGGAGACACTTAAGAAACATATAATTTTCTTCAAGATACTTTTTCACTGCTGGCACAAGCATTTCAATCAACCACTCTAGGAATAAATCCACGTGACCCAAGCCTCTGGATTTGACCTCCACATTATTGCGCTTATAAAATGTGAATTTTCTGAGTGGTAAACTGAAAGAGGTTTGATCTTATAGTCCCCACTAGCATTAGTGCACAGTAAAAGTATAAGCCTGTCTTTCATTGGTTTGTGGCCAGGTAGTGACTTCTTCGCTGGGTTATAGAGGTTCTTTTGGGTATTTTCACTGTTAAAAACTTGTTGCGGGATATAACCTTCACTCGAGAAAATTAGCGAATTCCTTCGCATAAGAATCCACTGCCTTTTGGTCGGAACTAGCCGTTTCTCCATGTCTAATGACGCTATGAATCCCAGTTCGTCGACGAAAGTGTACAAACCAGCTTCTTCTGGCTTTAAATTCGTCAACTTTAGCGCTAGAACTCGGAGAGTTCGCTACTAAATTTTGTTGGATTGCAAAGCCTTAGCGCATATCGTGGCCTCACTAATACTATCTCCAACCAGCTGTTTTTCATTTATCCACAGCAACAATAACTTTTCTACCTCTTGTATTAACTGTGACCTTTTCTTCGTTAATATACTTTCTCCCTTAGCCACGTCAGCCACCTTATAGATCTCTTTACTCTTTAAAATAGTACAGATAGTCAATTTCGCCATGTTGTACTACGTGGAGAGATCAGACACACAAACACCATTTTCATGCTTAGAAATTATATCTCTCTTCATTTTCCCTGTCATGTGTTTAAGGTGTTTGACGCCACTGTCACTAATGCATTTAACTTGCTTAGGAGCCATAATAAGTGCCCTCTGAAAGGTAAAACAATGGATGATAAAGCAAGAACTACAAACAGCTCCCAAACAAACTACATAGCGCATAGTGTTTATGGGTTGGTTTTTAGTTGTGATTTGGGGTCAAAATTTGTTCGTTGGTTGGTTTATTCATGGGAACAGGCTTTCGTGGGTTGGTTTATTCATGGGAACAGGATTTCGTGGGTTGGTGTCACCACCAGCCGCCCGTTGAAAGACCGACTGAAGGTATTAGGATACAACTAGGACTGGTGAAGACAGTTCCGGGTTGAGTCTTCCTTCAGGGCGGTTCTTTTCCTGATGCCTACATCTACACTGAATATTCTGGTGTATTCATTACACATCTCTTGCTATTCCATTACATTTGACAAGTCACAACACCCCACATCTCTCTTTTTCTCTTTTTTCCTCATATTTGTTATTATTTATGGAAGGTCCACAGCTAATGGCTCCCAGTACCCAGTATAGAGGGGTGCAAAGAATCTCCGGGGATCGTGTTGACTCCACTATTGGCTTGAGGGCAGACACGCCTGGTGGTAGAAATGGTTCTACCCTTAACCTTGCACCTCCTAGTAGATCTGCTTCTTTCACTCTTCACTATTCTAACATTCGTGGGCTGAATTCTAATCTTTCGTCTGTGGAACAGCACTTGGGTACTTTCCTCCCTAGCCTCCTCCTCCTATCTGAAACCCAGCTCTCTGTCCATGCTTCCACTGACCCATTTCAAATCTCTCACTATAATCTGTATATTCGTTTTCATTCCAAAGGTGGGGTCTGTGCCTACTGCAACACTAACACTTCTACTGTGAGGCTCATGGACCTTTAATCTCCTAACTTTGATGTTCTCTGGCTAATAAAAGTTTATCTCTCCACTACCACTATTTTCCTTTGCTTCCGCTACTGTTCTCCAAGCTCCACCGGGTTTGTGTCTTTCTTTGAATATCTGTCCTCATGCCATGAGTCCTTGCTATCTTCTTACCCACATGCCAAAATTCTCTCCATTGGACACTTCAATGTACACCACAGCGAGTGGCTTCATTCTTCTTACACTGATGTGGGAGGAAGTGAGGCCCTTGCTTTCTCTATTACTCACGATCTGGAGCAAATTATCAAACATCCTACTCTTGTTCCTGATTGTCACGAACATGCAGCAAACACTCTTACTTCTAACCCTTCAAACTACTCTTATTCTGTTCTTTCCCCTCTTGGTAAATCTGACCACTCTATGATCTCAATCTCTTCTATTTTTACTCCCCTTTCACCAGTCCCTCCTACTTAGCACCACCTTTGGCACTTTGAGCATACCCAATATGAAAATTTGTGTAACATCCTCTTGGACTTTCCATGGGATGACTACCACTTTCGGTCCCGCAGCCCTGATCAGGTAGCTCCAAAAGTTGCCGAGATCATGACCACAGGAATGGAGGCGTACATCCCCTCCTCTACTAAAACTTTCTCTCCTCTCAACCTTGGTTTGACCGTGCCTGCTCCATGGCTATCCAGGCCAGGAATCGGGCACATTGATCTTACCAAGCCTCTCCTTC
>JAXCGZ010019101.1:97500-101779 GCA_037179515.1 Halocaridina rubra
TCCCATCAACTCTCGCATGCATCACCTTTTTTCAGCAGTTTCATCATCCATCCTTTCCACATGGCCAAACCATCTCAGAACATTCATATCTACTCTGGCTGCAAATTTTCTCCTCACACCTATTCATATATATATATATATATATATATATATATATATATATATATATATATATATATATATATGTGTGTGTGTGTGTGTGTGTGTGTGTGTGTAACTTTAGTACATACCTATTTTTAATTTTTTTTTATTTGCAATGTAATATGAATATTTTTTCGATTCTTTCAATATGTAAGAGAGAGAGAGAGATGGCGGAGTTTAAAATGAAGAAAGGATGTATCTGCTGGAAAAAAAAATTGATTAAAATGACATTTATTTCATATTTTAGTCTCTCTCTCTCTCTCTCTCTCTCTCTCTCTCTCTCTCTCTCTCTCTCTCTCTCTCTCTCTCTCAAGAATTCCACTATTCATGTCATGTACGTACTCCTATTTCTTTTTGACAAGGCATGACTCTCATGTCGATTGCTTCGAATGACAGACTGGTATTATGTTAGTGACCTTTCACCCCTCTCCCTTTTCCCAAAATGGAAAGATTCACTGACAAGTTCGTAAAATACTTGCTTCTCCATTCTTCTCTCCAAATCCCCACCTTCCCTTCCCTCGGAGACTAGCTGAATGACACGCCCTTGAAATATATGAACCTCCTTCCCTTCATCTCTCCTCTCTTCCTCTTTGTTCCTCTCCCTTCTATTATAGAGGGGCTTGAATGACGAGCCTTTGAAATATATGAACCTCCTCCCTACTTCTCCCCTCCATTCCTCTCCCCATTACTGTATAGCAAGGTCACGAAATGATCTAACCTTCCCACCATTCTCTTCGAAAATAGAATTGTTTAATGAGTATCTTGGGAAATACGTAAATATCACATTCCTTCACTTGCCTCCACTCGGAAATTGAATGGCTGATATACAAGTTTTCGATATATGTGAACACCCGTATCCTCTCCCCTCCCCTTTCCCCTGGAAAATAGATTGGTTGATTGTCATATTTGGGAAATACTTGAATTTTTCCTTCACTCATTTCCAATCCTTATCCTTTCCTTCGAAAACAGAATTCTTGAAAGACCAGCTTAGCTCATTGAAAACCCCTTCTCATTTACATCCCCACCCCCGTAAATTATCGCAAGACAAGATCGATGCCCCCCTACTGCGTTAATGCGTCATAACCCCTCCAATATATATATATATATATATATATATATATATATATATATATATATATATATATATATATATATATATATATATATATATATTAATCCTCTTACCTGTTTGTCCCATTTAATTATATATATTATATACATACCTACCCACACGCACATATAGTATATTGGGCGAAGCATAGTAATTTCGAATGTCAGTAATCAAAATGAAATTTACTAATATAATATTTTATTTTCCTTTTTTATTACTTATAAAATTTTATTTTTTTTTATGTTACAGGTGAGTGATGTCATAAAACCCGTGGGTCAGATCATACGAAATGCCATAAAAAATGAAGTTTGGACGACGGTAAGGTTATTAGATTTCATTTGTTTGTTCATATTTGTGAGTCTTTTCTCGTTATATATATATATATATATATATATATATATATATATATATATATATATATATATATATATATATATATATATATATATATATATATATATATATATATATATACATGGCCTCATTCCCCCTTGTAAGGGGGTGGCCGAACCAAGAAATGCGCATTCACCACGATCCACACATACCTCAACCACTCCTCTAGCTCCTTGGGGATAAAGGGTTGCCACGTTTCCCCTCCTTCTGCCCTGCTTGGGTCATCCGCAAGGTAGGCGGGCAAGGATATTCTACAGTGAGTCCAAACAGCTGCAGTTGATTTACCCCCATTGCTTCATCACATGGCAACTCCCCTCACACCCATCCATCACAGTTCACTGAGCTAGCAGGTGCGAGAAATCCCTTTGGCCTTTGTCATATATATGCAGTCTTCCTCCACCCATTCCTATCTCTTGCACGCACTCTTCCCTGCTCCACTGACTTTCCACATGCAGTCAGTGCCCTTTTCACGCCATCCAACCTTCTTATCCTAGGTCTTCCTCTTGACCTAACTCCAATTACTTCTGCACTCCACACTCTCTTCACTATATGTTCATCACTCATCCTTTCCATGTATCCAAACCACCTCAACACCCTCTGATCTAATGTATCCGACAGCTTCCTTTCACCACCTGTTCTCCGCCTGACATCCTTATTTCTTACACTATCTATTCTAGATACACCAATCATACTTCTCAAACACCTCATCTCTGTTACATTCAACTCTTTCCTTTCATCCTCTCTTTTTTTGTGTGTAAGATTTGAAAAGATACATTGACAGACTTGCATTCCAAGTCTCTGCTCCATACAGTGCTGTTGTCATAATCAAACCTTCATGTATCCCTCTCTTTGCATTCATTCCTAAATATCTATTTCTCATTACACTTTTCAAGCCACCTAGACATTTACTTGTTTCCTTCTCTCTGTGATTTACCTCTACATCCACTCATCCACACTTGATACATGTGACCCCAAATACTTAACTTTTTCTAGCAACTCCCCATTCACTCCTACATTCAATCTGCCATAATTAACACTCCGTGCATCTCATGACTACTTTAACAATATTCACCAGCAACATCCTTTCATACACCCTAACAAATTCAGTCATCAAATGACTCAATTGATTCGCAGTATCAGCCACCAGTACAGTATCATCCGCAAATAGTGCCTGATTCATTTTCCACAACCTTACATCCTCACCTACTAGTGCCAAGCCTCTGTTTAATAGTCTTTCATTTACTTCCCTTACCACTCCATCCATATACACATTAAACAACCATGGCGACATTACTCAATCTTGATGTAACCCAACATTCACCACAGACTAATCATTCATACCATTCCCAACTCTCACGTTTGCTCTGCTATTCATTTAAAAACTCTTCACTACATTCACAACACCCTCTACAACCCCTCCTTATCTACCCTGTCAAACACATTCTCTAATTCCATAAAAGCACAAAAAGTGTCTCTAGCTTTCTCAAAGAACGTATCACACACCTGTCTTACCACAAACACCTGATCCACACATCCTCCTCCTCTCCTGACCCCACACTGTTCTTCCTCAATCTATTTCTCAGTACCTTTCCTAATTCTCGAATACCACTTCCATATACCTTACCAGCTACACTCAACAAACTAATTCCTCTAAAACTACTACACTCATGCTCATCTCATTTCCCTTTGTAAGTGGAACTACATATGCACTCCTCCAATCAACGGGGACCCTCCCTTTCCTGAAACACATTCAGCGACCTAACCATCCATTTACTAATGACACCCCGCATTTTGACAAGCATTTAACATGACACCCATCTATCCCTGGTGCTTTACCTGCTTTCATTGCTGTCAATTCCATATTTACCTCTTTTTTTCTTATTTCTCTATCATTCTCATCTACCTTTCGTTTACCACAACCACAATCTCTGCCTGTCTATCATCTTTCTCATTTAGCAGGTTCATGATATATTCAGCCCATCTCTCTCTCACCTGTATTTCATCTACTAGCAATTGCTCATCTGCTCCTTTCACCCTCATTTCACTACCAGACTCACCTTTCCTCACTCTTTTCACTTTCTTCCAAAGCATCTTTTTATTCCTTTCTAAATTCTCAGACAGTCACCTAGCCCACCTTGCATTTTTTTTTATTTATTCAGATATCTGTACATAGGGACGTGCACATGGGCACTCCCAGTGATATTGCAGTTGTTAAACATTACAATCTGTATTTGGTTATGTATAAATAGAAATATAATAGAATTTGCAATTAATTTTAAATATCATAGCAAGTAATTAAGAATAAAATATAGAGTAATAATTGATTGATGGCAGAAGAGCACTCTGTGATTATTAATTAAGAGTAATATATTATGGTTTACATGTATTAATAACAGAAGAGCTCTCTGTGATTATTGATTAAGAGTAATATTCACGCGCTTCGCTAACCTCCTCTTTGCGCAATACCTTTCATACACTTCTACATTACCTACTTGCAACCAGACCACAAATATATATATATATATATATATATATATATATATATATATATATATATATATATATATATATATATATATATATATATATTATGAACAATTTTTACCCCAACCGGGACTTGAACCTAGGACACGC